>CM008282.1:14608565-14915192 GCA_002319775.1 Fagopyrum tataricum | reverse complement strand
GACGTTTGATCAATTGATCTACGTCATGACAAAGAAGTATGTCCCCGACGACTTCAAAAACGATATGCGGATGCAAATTGCCGAGCTCCAACAAGCAAACTCACTCCGGTGGCCTACTTGGCCAAGCTCGAGGACATGCATATGAAGGCCGGCATCTTGCCTCTCCCTCCGCCCTACGCACCAAGTTCATGAGTGGCCTTAATCCGTCAATCCGACGTCCTCTTGAGATCGTTCCTTACAAGGACTTGGGAGCTTTGTCATGCGGCCATGAAGCTTCGCAAGCAACAACAAGAGAATCCAAGATACTCAAGGTATAACTCATCTCAAAAGTCAATACGCTTATTCTACTAACACCCGTGCTCGAGATATATCTAGTTTTCAAGATTCCGGCGCCACCAAGGAGCCCAACGGGATGGTTCAATCCACCCGGACAAGTGGATACCGACGGAGGGCACCACAACGTGGTTCCCAATGCCCCGGCACACAAGCGGCCTCCCGCCCGCACCCCTCAAGGACCTCCACCGGCGCACGCGTCAAGAGAGCATGTGTGTTACAAATGTAGAGGATTCGGTCACGTCCAACGTGATTGCCCCGAACATAAAGCGTGTGTTGTTTGCCAACCCCTCATATGAAGATGAGGAAGATGAAGAAGACGGTGATATCATCATTGAGGGATGACCAAGACGTCGGACCCCTACTACGGCATGGAACCATACGACGAACAAATGGCTTGCGGCCCGGCACAATCCGGTAAGTTCGCCCTTGTATCTCGTCGAATTTTGGCCGTTAAAGAATTTGTTCCTATTGACCAACGTGAAAATCTTTTCCATTCTCGTTGTTTGGTCAATAACACTAGTCTCTCTTTAATAGTTGATGGGGGTTCATGTTGTAACATAATCAACGAAAAAGTGGTAAAACACTTTAAGTTGCCTACAACCCCCCACCCAACACCTTATGGAATCCAATGGATTTCCGATAAGGCGTGTGACACCGTCACACGACAAGCTTGGGTGACGTTTTCCATAGGCACCTATGTTGATAAGATCCTTTGTGATGTTATCAAGATGGACGCTACACATGTTTTATTAGGACGACCATGGCAATTCGATCGTCGAACTTTCCATGATGGTTATCTTAATAGATATATGTTTCAATATAATGGAAAAAGAGTCACATTGTTGCCTATGACTCCACATGAAATATTAACTGATTATGCGGAACGGAAGAGGCAACAAGCCATTGATGAGACCACTACGCCGGCAACATCGGACCCTCCTAGGAGTTCTCCCGATGTTGTGGGTGCTAGTACTTCCGGATCCCGGAATACCGCCCTAGTAACCATGCTATTGAGACTAGAGGTAGTAAAGGAAGCATCGTTCCCACGAATGCAACTTTACCATCTCCGGACCCAATAATCAAAGGCCGGTGTGAGCCGAGGGTACTTTTGGCCCAGAAACATGATTTGACACCGGTCAAGGAAGGCAAGTTACCATGCTTCTTGCTAGTTCCTTTTTGTTTATCTACTTCCCATGACCTTAGTAATATGCCGCACGAGGTATCTACTTTGTTGTCTGAATTTCAAGACGTCTTGACCGATGACCTACCACCCGGCTTGCCACCGATCCGTGGAATTGAGCACCAAATCGATTTGGTGCCCGGCGCGTCTTTACCCAACCGTGCCGCTTACCGTGCAAGTCCGGAAGAGACTAAGGAGCTACAACGTCAAGTCCAAGAGCTCCTAGACCGGGGATATGTTCGTGAGTCGCTTTCACCATGTGCCGTGCCGGTCATTTTGGTGCCCAAGAAGGACGGGTCTTGGAGGATGTGTGTCGATTGCCGAGCCATCAGCCAAATAACCGTCAAGTACCGGCATCCGATCCCGCGCCTCGACGACATGCTAGATGAACTCCACGGCGCCACCGTTTTCTCAAAGATTGATCTCCGGAGCGGTTATCACCAAATCCGGATGGCCGAGGGTGACGAGTGGAAAACGGCATTTAAGACAAAGTACGGGTTATATGAGTGGCTTGTCATGCCGCTCGGACTTTCCAATGCCCCATCAACGTTCATGCGTCTCGTGAACCATGTCCTCCGCCGGTTTCTGGGTAATTTTGTCGTAGTTTATTTTGACGATATTCTCATATTCAGTAAGTCTTTGGATGAACACCTCGGGCACCTTCACCAAGTGCTCGAGTGCCTTAGACACAATTTTACGTCAATTATGAAAAATGTGTCTTTTGCTCCGACACAACAATATTTCTTGGCTATGTCGTGTCTAAGGACGGACTCCGAGTAGACGAATCCAAAGTTCGCGCTATTCGGGAGTGGCTTACACCTAGTACGGTCACCATGGTCCGAGCCTTTCTCGGCTTAGCGGGCTTCTACCGACGCTTTGTCAAAGACTTTAGCTCGGTAGCAGCGCCGCTTCATGAGCTCACTACTAAGGGTGTCACGTTTGAGTGGCGTGATACCCATGCTCGAGCGTTTGATGCGCTCAAAGACCGACTTTGCAATGCACCGTTACTCCAGCTCCCAAATTTCTCGAAAACCTTCGAGGTGGAGTGTGATGCATCTAATGTTGGCATTGGGGGGGGGGGTTCTCCTACAAGAGAATCGGCCCATTGCTTACTTTAGTGAAAAGTTTTCTGGTCCGCCACTCAACTATATGCTTTAGTTCGTTGTCTAAAGACATGACAACACTACTTGTGGCCGAAGGAGTTCGTGATTCATTCGGATCATGCGGCTCTTTCGTATCTCAAGAGCCAAACTAATCTTAGTCGGCGCCATGCAAGCTGGGTAGAATTTCTAGAAACCTTTCCTTATGTCATTCGGCATAAGAAGGGAAAAGAGAATGTGGTAGCCGATGCCCTTTCTCGGCGATATATCCTTTTGGTGCATATGGACGCCAAGATTCATGGCTTTGCTCTTATCAAAGAGTTATATACCACGGATCTTGACTTCAAGGATATATTTGCCAAATGCCTTGACCTCCGAGAGCATGAGACCTTCTTTATAAATGATGGCTACTTGTTCCGCGTGGGAAAACTTTGTATTCCGCGTTCGCCCATACGCCACTTGTTGATAAAGGAGGCCCATGAGGGTCGTGGTCACTTTGGTGCTACCAAGACTCTCGCGGCTCTCCAAGAGCACTTCTTTTGGCCCAAAATGCGCAAGAATGTGACACGGTTTTGCACAAGTTGCATCACATGTCATCATGCAAAATCACGTCAAGGTCCCGGACGGATTGTATTCTCCTATACCTATACCAATAGGACCTTGGGAGGATCTTTCCATGGACTTTGTAGTTGGCCTACCAATGTCCAAGCGAGGCAACGACTCCATTTTTGTGGTAGTCGACCGTTTTTCAAAAATGGCTCATTTTATCGCGTGTAAGAGCACCCACAATGCTAGCGATGTCGCCACGTTATTCCTTAACAATGTTGTGCGCTTACACGGGATACCACGTTCTATCCTTAGTGATCGGGACGTGAAGTTTGTGAGTCACTTTTGGAGGACGTTATGGGGAAAACTTGGAACCAACTTGTTATTTTCAAGTAGTTATCACCCCCAAACCGATGGTCAAACGGAGGTGACCAATCGGACTCTTGGTGCTCTGCTTAGAGCAACGCTGAGGAACAACCCACGAAAGTGGGAGGACTTACTTTCGGTTGTGGAGTTTTCATATAACAGGTCTAGGCACTCGGCAACTAAACTCTCACCATTTGAAGTTGTCTACGGCCTCAATCCACACACGCCTTTGGACTTCACATCACGCCCACTCAAGGACGGTGAACACATCACCGCAGCAAGTCGAGCCGCCTCAATCATTGAACTTCATGAGCGGACAAGAGCACAACTCCAACGTCGTGCCGCCCAACTTGCCGAACAACACAACAAGGGCCGTCGCGATATATCTTTCGAGCCCGGCGATCTTGTTTGGCTCCACTTAAGGAAGGAGCGTTTTCCATCTCGACGCAAGGGCAAGCTATCGGATCAAGGTGATGGCCCTTTCCGGATCCTATCCCGCCATGGTCCGAATGCTTACAAGTTGGAGCTTCCGGATTCCTACGGCGTGCACCCAACGTTCAATGTCAAGGATCTAGCCCCTTATGTTGAGCCCCTATGTGACGACGGTGACACGGGGACGTTTCACATCCAAGATGGGGGGACTGATGCGCCCTTGACAACCATGACCGTGGATGAGGAGGACGATGCTTTGCGGGTTCGCTCCGATGGACCGATCACTCGCTCCCGAGCTAAAGCCATCGCCCAAGCTTCCGGCTCAATCATCCGACGCACCATTGCATCACTTGGACCCGTTAGTGGCATGCCATGTCACCACTCCACCATGGCATAGACTTCCGGCGCCACGTCATCAAGCTAGCAAATATTATTATTATTTTAATGTATTTTTCATTTTAATAATAGACTTTAATTTTCGGAACCGTAACTCCGGAACTTAATTCCGGGAGTTACTTTCCGACATTGATAGTCTAGGCCTTTCAATTCGGGAGTTAGCCCCGGCTTTATTTCCCGCTTTTATTTCCGTCTTTAATTTCCGGCTAATGGTTTGGCCTTCATCCACTATATAAAGGATGTTTGGCCACACTTGTAAAGCATGTCTAATATTAATCAAGTTATTATGAAGGAAAATCCTCTCTCTTGATTTGGGCATCACTTCCTCTTCAATCCCCTCAAAGTTCTTCCTTGGATCAAGTCTTAGATCCAAGAACTCACCTTCAAAGATTCTTATAAAGAATCAAACTCTCAAATCCACTACAACGTTTGCTCGATCTCTCTAGATCGAATCAAACCTTCGCTTCAGCATCCATTTTCAAATCGCTTCCGCCTTATCAAACTTCTATCAAAGTTCTCATTTGCACATCAACACGAGTAGTTGAAGCTCTAGCTTGGTCTAGATCCCACGTCCGTTTTTCAACGCTTCCAAGGACGCATCAAAGTTGAAGCCAAATGTAAGTATTTTATATCCACGTAAAACCTTTATACAAGACAACGCCTTCGATATTTATGTAAACATACATGTCGATTGTTTTTTTTCCAAAAAAAAAAACTATACTTCAAATACGTAGATCCGTTGATGTAGATTTATTTTAAACCTTCAAACGTTAATTTTGACGAAAATTTCAAACCTTAAGTTCAATTTAAAGATTGATGAAGCAAATTTTTAGCATATAAGAAATAGGGCGAGAATATAAGAAAACTTAAAAATAAATTTTAAATTATATTTCGTTGTTAGGGTGAAAGTTATATTGCGACTTTTTTTTTTTTTAGGTGCGACCTTTACGTCTGTTTACCATAATTTTCAAATAATAGTAATTTAAATTATATAATTTGCAAAAGAATTAGTTAAATACCACACATACAAATATACCATGATCAAAAGTTATAATATTAATTAGGATCCAATTCGAGTACGGAGTATAGCATCCGGTGCGGAATAACATTAGTTCAGTTTAAACTTTTATAATATTAGTTTAAAATTTGGGTATTATTAGTTCAAATATTATGTTATATTAGTTCGAACATTGTGTTTTATTAGTTGAAACATGTACAAGTAAACAAGTGCATAAAAAAACATAACTAATAAATATAACAAAACAATACATGAACTAATGATAGAAAATATTAGAACTGATAGTAAATAAACTTTGGAATTGAACTATAACTTTAAAATAAGATAGCAAATTGTTACAATTTTTATCATAAAGATTACAAAAATGTCACTCCATCCACCCCTTTAAAAACATATTTTTAAAGAAGGCAATTTTTTCTGTCTTCCAAAAATTATAAAATTATTAGCGCACCTCCCATAAATCATTAAACAATTCGGACTAATCTAAACCACTAATTCAATTCCATCAACGGCACAAATTATTCTGTTATTCTTCTTTACCAAAATATCACTCCTTATTTGAATCAATCCTATTAATTATTATATTATTATAATTTAAAAACAAACCATAATAACCTAGTTTTTAATAAGAAATATGATAAATGTCCAAATTTAAGTACATGAAGATTATTTAAGAAGTATAATGGCACGGCGATGGAATTACCAAACGCCAAATGGAAACGTATTCTTAATGTGTCACGGACGCGTTTCGAATGCGTATCAAAATTTGTCATGGTTACGGGTTCCGGATCTGTGATGTATTTGCTATTTGTAACCGTAAAAATATTTATTTGTGAACACTACCCAATAAAGAGGACAAAGTCTGACGGACACGGAATGCGCGTCCGTGTCAGACTATTAGGAAAATTTTTTTTACCTCCCATTCAGACATGCCTGACATGTTGACGAGTTTCGGATCCGTAACGGTTACGGATTTCGAAGCCGATTGACGTTTGATAATTCCATCGTGTAGCTCTTTACTTATATTATAGAGATTATATATTCAAATTTATGAAAAACTGTTGAATTATAAGTGGAAAGACAAATTTTGTGCTAAATTAAGTTGGTTATCGTTCATCTTTTTGTAATAAAAGTTGATATTTAGTTAGGAAAATGAAATACTGCATTACTCTATAAAACTTCAAATCCTCGTACATTAGTGTTCAAACTTCAAACCGAGTGGGAAATTTAGAACAAGAACTAATAAACGCAAACAGTTATCTTCCAATCTGTTAGCTTTTGAAGGTGATTATCAAATTTTATAATTTTATTGATTTGACAAGTCAGATTATTCTTAAGGGTAATTCAAGTAAATACGTCTATAAATAAACTTGTTACGGTAAGAAATTATAAGAAATTATAGAATAATCGAAATCTTCTTTATCTAGTAGGGTAGATAATTTTCACCAATCGAACAATATTATAATAGGGTGCGACGACATTTTTAGAAATATAAAAAGGTGCGGTGTTAATGTTGTAATTTTTGAAGGTGTAGTGATACTTTTTTTTTTTTTAATCCCATTTGATGGTTATTTTTTAAAATTTTTTTTACGATTCGTCTAATTTTTTTACTTTATTAGTTCAAATTATTTATACTCATTTGTTCATAAAATTTTATGAGAATAAGATTGTAACATTTATTTAGTTTAAATTTTAGTTTAATTTAATCAAAATTTATGTACTATCAATTTTCTAGTGTTTTCAATCATTAGTTTTGTATTTTTTTTAATTTGATAGGTATGTTTTTATGCATTGTTTTTACTCGTACATGTTTGAACTAATAAAACAAAATATTTGAATTAACTGAACATAATGTTCAAACTAATGATACTAAAATTTGGTACTAATGCTATAAAAGTTCAAAATTTTATAGTGGAATGGTCAACCGAAATATTGTACTAATGCTATAAAAGTCCAAAAAATTAAAATATACGTTGCGTGCTTTATTAAGTTATTGTAGATTGGTTAGCCGGGTTTCCGTATCGTATTATACATTTTGGAGTGGAATAGTCATCCGGGTTTCTGTACTGGTAATTAGGGTTGGGTGTACTTTTATTTTTAGCAGACATACTAGTTATATTTCATGTTTTTCCTCATCGTTATACATGGCTATCAAACACGTATATTTTTATTGAATATTTTACAATTTAAAAGATTTTATTGATTTAGTATTTGTGCCTTGTTGTAAAGTCCATTATCATTGATGTCAAACTAAGGCCGAGACCCATTGTGATATCATAGCTAGAGACATCCCGAGTTCTCAGAATTCGGGGTGTTACGCACAACTCTATCATCATGCACAAAATTAAAAATATCAATCACGTAACTCTCGCATCTTGCACAAAATTAAAAAATACCTATCATGCAACTCTCACATCTTGCAATTAACACTTTGTAGCATATGTTAGAAGTAAATCTATACGCAGCTCTTGCATCTTGCATAGAAAAGCCCTAAACTATCATAACACTTAAATTAAGACATATATTCATAAGGATAAAGATCATTATTAAGTATCAACATAATAGATCATCCATGCAAAGTTATGATCTTTATACCCCAAATCAAAATAAATTAGCAAGACGTGAACTTACTGAATTTCAACTTTTATTTATCAAAGAAAACATAACCGATCCTCCAATTGTCTGAGGCAGCAAGGTTGACTGACTTCAACAACTTCGTATGTGAAACTCTCGAATAACAATTTATAAAAAAACTAATAGCTAAAAAGCCTTATTTATATGAAGGATTTCTAATATCGTTCTCCTAGGATCTGAGGCTAATTTATCCTACTAAACCCTATTTCTAATGAATAAAATGTTAAAAACTCTATATCGATCTTCCAACAGACAATATCTCTTGAGGAAAGATAACATTTACGTAAGGAAAGAAAAGATCGTCCGGAATTTGATGCAAGTGGGACCGGTCACACGACTTTGTAGGGATTTGTTGACCGAGTTGCTGCAAAACACATCATTCCAAAATATATGGTCAAATACTTGAAAATGTAGACGAATTCGCCGATTGGTATATCGTGGTCGGTTGAGTACTACCTTTGCCTCGAGCGATCTTCACTTCTTCACTCTCGGATTTCAACCAACTCAATTTTGACCCCGACTTCTTTAATCATATGAAGAATCTTGGTGTGTTGTAGACATTCTTCGGCTAATGACTCCATTTTAACTCCTTCAAAGGCTAAAATATCTGCAATATCATGAACACACAAGTAGATCTACAAAATACAAAAAAAGAAAATCTATCATAATGTAATTCAAATTAAACTACAATATATACTCAAAGGAATAATAATGATGATGAAAAATATGCTAAAATACTAAAATGGATTTGTGTGTTAGGCCCGAGTCTTCTTCTGACTCATGTCGTTATGGAAGGGCTTCGTTAAAGCTCGAAATTTGCTTATATTTCATTTCAATTCACACAAACATCAATAATTCAACTCAAATCTTACCTAATTTACTCAATTCCAAGCTAATCAAATATAAAAACTAGCGGATTAAAACGAAAAATAGCTCAATAAAACTAATACCTCCTCTAACTTCTTTTTTTTTTTTTTGCACTTTTCAAATTGCAAGACTCTTTGTCCTCCTTCCTTTCTTGATTGACCCATGTTTGGGGATTTTTGGAACCGAATAAAAGTTTTTTTGTTAAAAAACTTTGGGCCTAACCTAAGTAATCTCGAAACTCAAAACTGCCGTGTAGTCTTACTGCGTGCGAGATTGACATTAGTAATCTCGAAACTATGGGCCTAAAATATAATTGGACTTAGTTTTTTTTTTTATACGAGTATTTCTAATTAAACATTGTCCCCTTTTAATTATTTTTCTTGTTTTGTTATTTGATTTTATTCAAACAAAAAAAGGGAATACTTAAGAGGCACTATATTATTATAAACATATCGAAAATAAAGCACCTAAACAAATGTCACTCTCGATCAAGTGTCTCATATTTTGAGACTGCCAAGTGCCAACCTAACCCAATTCAAACTTTATTTTCTAAGTAAATATTAATTTCTTGACCTCAAGACGGACTAGTATACTTATATAATAGTTTATGTAATAAAATCTTAGTTTATTAGTGCATGAAACACTAAATTAGGGAGTGATCGGTTAGCCAACTTCATTGACCAAAATAACTATCCTCACTTAAAGAGGGGAGTCACAAGGCTCTAATCAGATGTTACTACGGACTTATTTGTGTGGTGATTAAATTTCAGTAAAAAAAATCAGTAAGTTATTTATATATTTTAATAAGCTTAACGATTGATTTTAATATGAAACCTAGCTCATGGATACATGATCCATGTTCTACGTTCTGTATGTATTGGACTTTAACATCGTATCAGAATGGTTAACCTTTATTCGGCTGGTAATCCTAACTTGTGGGTAAGTGCGTGTTGGAAATAATAAGTTCTCACATAATTAGGGACATTTCGAGCCTCTCTCTCTCTTTCTCTCTCTCTCTCTCTCTATATATATATATATATATATATATATATATATTATATAAGGTTAGTGAGCTACTCCTCCTATTGTCAATTGATTTTAGAATGGAACCTTGCTGGACTTATTTGTTGGACATGCATATACTTAACACACATGTATGCTAGTATGCACACGATCCCGTTTTACGTTCAACGATCCGTCTGTATTATACTTGACATGCTCGTTTGAGTACAACTGAATATTCTTATTAATGAAATGACTAGCCACATAAGATCCATTATAATAAAGGAATTATGAACCCTAATTACTGATCAAGATGGAAAACAACTATATAAAAATTTAATTACGAAACCAAACGAAGAAATATTATTTATAAAAATTTTGGTTAAAAGGTGAATTGATGGAGAAGATTGAAATAGCATCTCAAATGGAATAAAAAAGATTCCAAGGAATCAACAGTGAAGTCATAGTTATTTAACATCTAATACTCATTATTTTATGTAAAGTGGTTAAGGGATTGGATTAGGGAAATTGGTGCAATTTTGTTGACAAGTCCATCTTTTTGTTGCATTCGAAGAAAAGAACACAAAACACTAACCACTATGCTATAAGCAAAATCTTCATCACAAAAGGATATCTTCTACCCATATCAAGATTACGGCTTTATACATAATCCATTAAACTTTTCACCAAAAAAAAAATCCTTTAAAATCATATCGAAGATCTATTTGATGTTCAAACTTTATTTTTCTTCCCTCTTTATATGTAAGGAAGAAGATTCCATAGATTCCATAGCCATGTCATATTCTTATCCCACAAAGAATATTCTCAACAATGACTTTGTGTAGCAGATTCAATGTTTCCTGTAGTACGTGAATATCTACTTATATAATGGAAGGACTAAAATTGATATAAAATCACTATTTTTACAATAGAAAAATGTAAGATTAAAAAAATTTGCTTTCAAACACTATTTCATTTATATTGATCCTTATCTGATGTAGCTAAAAGGTCAAATTATAAGGGACAAGTAAGAAATGAATATTCCCCACATATACCCATTTGATTTATGAAATTGATATGGGTGAGCTCATACTAGATATAAATTAGATTTGCAATATCACATTTACTTTTGATGATTTGCATAAATTTGTTTGAGATTATGATCTAGAGTTTTTGGTTGCATTCAAAATACCCACTAATCACATAATCTCATAAATTAAGAGGGTGTATCTTGAGTGTGATGTTAAAAATCCACTAGCCCACCAATTCTATTATCCTAATTGAACATTCTTGGCTTTATCTAGCAAGGGATATTCCTAGCATTCTTCTAACATTTTAAATTAAGTACTTATAAATTAGGGTTTTTTAATTAGAATTTAGAAGCAACAACTCCACTGACCTTGGAAGCATTTACATTTGTGCTCTATTAGAGGGTTCATGTTGGAGCAAAACCAGGAGACTAAACACATAATTCTTAAATATATTCTTCTTGCTTTAATTGTGGTGATAATTGTTTTTTTAATGAATCTGCAGTATGTAGCAGCAGTAGTACATGATTCTAAAGTTGTAATCATCCAATTAACAAAACTAATCAAGTTCAGGCTACAGTACTAATGAATCAAACTGAAATACCGAGGAGAATAAAGAAGCTCAACTTTGAACTGTCTGTTTAGACAAACCTTGCATGTAAGTATGACAGCAAACATCTGTGACAGTAGATGGTTTAACACTAAAAACCCACCTAAGTTATATATTAAGCCCTGTTTGGTCGTAACTCTGTAAACAGAAACGGAATAAAAATGTATCTAGTCTATATATCAAAACTAATCGAATTTTATCACAATTACTTTAAAACGGAAAAATAATTCCAAAAAATTTCATAAACAAGAGTTTATATATGGACTGGATTCGTTTTCATTCTGTTCCGTTTCCGGAGTTAAAAACCAAACGGCCCTAAGCCCGTTATCCATTTACTATCTTCACAAAAGTTGTTCATAAAATAATGATCTCATGCCCTATTCCATTGAATTGGCAGTAGAAAGAGATGAACCTAGACAATGGATAACTTGGAATCTGTAGGTATATTCCTTGACAATTTTAGCTTCTTTTCTTTCTTCCTAATTGGGTGAGAAACTACGATATATGTTGCTATCACTGATCTTGCTTTTAGGTAAAGCATGATCTTCCCTTTCTAACAATCACCCACTAACCACCACTTACTCACAGTATCAAACTATGAGAGATACGTTTTGAACACTCAAATCCTTTAAACTAGATTTATTCATTATCGACTTATATATACTTTTTGAGGGCCAGTATGTTGACGCTTGCAAGCAAGTAGAATAAGTAGCTGTACTGACTAGCAATGCTCTTGTTTCTTAAACATACCTCATGTTGGAGCAAACCCAGCACCTTCGTTTCCTTGATCTTAGCTCATGGGCCCTCACCTCCTAGTAGTAATCAACTCATTTTTTTCCAGATATATGTACGTACACTTTACCAAATCATGAATGTCCATGCAATTAACAACTACACAAATTTCAATTCATAATTTCAAAACAGAAAAGAATGTCATGGATTAGTAGACAGACATGAAGTTGAAACACCCATAAATTCTTACCCTCCTACCACAGACTTACTTCTGCATCAAATTCATGTATCACCTTGCTAAAATATAAATAGCATTATAACGTTACATCTTATGTCCTTCACCTTCAACATACAAACATCATTTTAAACCTAATTTTCTTTTCAAAATTTTTTATGGACCTATGTCTATATAGAAACAATTTATATATTATCTCATATACATTTATTTTTATTAAACATAGTAAAACAGATTTTGTGAAAATAATAAAAAGAATTTAGATTTTTTTTTATAAAAACACCACCTTTAAATTTTATGCTATTTTTTTTATCAAAATTATTATTAAAAAATGAAACCTTATAAAATATGAATCATGATATTGAACCAGCCATAATCATTTTTTTAATAAAAATATTAGATCAGTTGACTAAAATACCTTGATTAATTAATTAAAAGGTACTACTTTGGTTGTTTATGTTATTTTAAATAGATATTTATAATGATATTTATTTTAGAAAATACAATTTAAAATTTTATTTGATATAAACAATAGGGTTATATTGAATAAGTTAATTTGTTGCCAGAGATAAGACTTTTAATTAAAAATAGAGTTTTGGGCTGCCTTATTGTAACAAAAGGCCCAAACATGTCTCTTGGGCTGATTAAAAAAAAAAGCAGATTAGGGCCTGTAGTTGTGTTCTCCTTCTCGTCAATCTTTACTACAGTCTTTTTCAATCGTTCTTCAGTCTTCCCTGCAACCCCATGCTGGCCGACTCCGGTATCCCTCTTCCACCCTAGTCGCCGGCGACAACGTCAACGGAGCCACTTCTCCCCCACTCCTCCAACTCCGCCTCTGGCATCCACGGAAGTACTCTGGTATGCAAGGTCCTGCTGTAGGATTTCATTTTGCAGTTATTTTTTAGAATATATATAATTGATTAGTTCTTGATAATTCAAGGAGAGAAAATGAGGCTGTTGAATGTGGCAACTTGCAATTTGAATCAATGGGCAATGGATTTCGATTGCAATTTGAAGAATATCAAGGAATCAATCTCTAGGGCTAAACAGGAAGGTGCTGTGATTCGTCTTGGCCCTGAGCTCGAAATTACTGGATATGGCTGTGAAGATCACTTCTTGGAGCTCGATACCATGTCTCATGCGTGAGAATTTACTCTTAATTTTTCTTCTTCGAAAAGTAACTGTCAATCCATAATAATACGTTTGTTGCACTTATCTGTTGCTGTGCTGAAATTGGAACTTTGCTGAATAGTGAAAGAGTCTATTAAAACGTGGGTTACTTTGAGCCATCTCGTTATTTAAATTGGGAATTGGAAGTAGAGATATATTATTGCTCCATTGCTGAAGAATTCGAATGTTGATCTCCAAATTCCATTTTGAATTGGTAGACGCAATGGTGGTTCCCATGAGCTAATATAAGAGGTTTGTTGATATGCAGGTGGGACTGCCTGAAGGAGTTATTGTTGGGGGACTGGACTGATGACATCGTATGCAGCATTGGTATGCCTGTTATTAATGGATCAGAGCGCTACAACTGCCAAGTATTCTGTATGAATCGGAAGATTATTATGATACGTCCAAAGATGTGGCTTGCTAATGATGGAAACTATAGGGAGCTTCGCTGGTTCACATCATGGAAGCAAAAAGACCAAATTTTGGACTTTCAGCTTCCACTTGATGTTGCTGAGGCTTTATCACAACAAACCGTGCCCTTTGGCTATGGATTTATCCAGTTTTTAGACACGTATGTGGCTGCTAATTACCCTTTTCTATTTTTCAGATAAATATAGATTTAGTGCATTTTCTTGTTAAAGAAAATAATCTTTCTTGCTGTCTTAATGCATTAATGTGATCATCTGATGGCAAAGGATAATACACCAATTTTTAGTAGAATTGGATTTGAAATTGCTTGACTCCACCAATTATGAAGTTAAATTGAATCATGTAAGCAATTTCAGATTTACCATGTAGCATATTATAACATAGCTCAGTGTGTGTTTTACTTTAGAGATATCCTCACATATAACAATCATTCTGAAAGGTCTCTCCTTTTGATCTATTGATCACTTGTTCTTGTGTAGAAGTGTTGTTGTGATATCTTCACATGCAATTTAGGGAGTACCTTGTCATTGAGTGTCTATAGTAACATCTAAGTATTAATTGCTTTCTGCAAGGTTGGTCAAACCCCCCCCCCCCCCTCCCCCCTTCCATTCTGACCTTATAAAGCAGCCATCTATTCAAGCAATTGTTTTTTTGTCAGAGCTGTGGCAGCTGAAGTTTGTGAAGAGCTTTTTACCCCTATTCCTCCTCATACAGAGCTGGCCCTTAATGGTGTTGAAGTATTTCTGAATGCTAGTGGAAGCCATCACCAACTAAGAAAGCTTGATCTTCGCATGCGTGCTTTTGCAGGTGCTACGCATACCCGTGGAGGGGTTTATATGTACAGCAATCATCAAGGATGTGATGGTGGTCGCTTGTATTATGGTATGTTGTCGTAATTTAGTTTATATTGGGTTACTGAAATTTGTTTTTCCCATCGCCAATCCTATTGTTTTACAACCAGTATAACGTATCAATCAAAACATTTATATTTCATCAAACTGTTCTTGCTTAGATGGATGCTCCTGTGTTGTTGTGAATGGCGATGTGGTTGTGCAAGGATCGCAGTTCTCTTTGAAGGATGTAGAGGTCATGGTTGCTCTAGTTGACCTTGATGCGGTAGGTTATATATTTATGAGTTGTAACATCATTTACAAGTAGAGAAATACTCCATAGTCTTTTTATTTACAAATGCTTATTGATTGCATTGAAGTCCTTAATATTCTGATGTTTGATATGGTAGACAAAATTTGAAGTGACATATTTGTAAATGTGATGCTTGCACCAGAGCTATGTTCTACAGTATAAACATAGGAGGATAATGTTATGAATTTACGAGCCTATAGCTTTTCCAAACATTTTTAGAGTAATAATCACTCATGCTAAAAATCCACATGCTGGGATCATATTACTTCTCCCATTGCATTGGGAGCAGTCCGGCAACTCTTAAAATGGGATATATTTCTTTGTTTGTCAGGTTGCTAGTCTCAGAGGCTCCATAAGTAGTTTTCAAGAGCAGGCAAGTAACAAGACAAGAGTTGCATCAGTACCTGTGCCATACAAGCTGTGCCAACCTTTTAATTTGCAAGCTCCCATTTCTATCCCCCTTAAGGTACGAGTTACTTCTGTATAACATGGCGAAACATAGGTTTTGTTTATATTCTATGCTGGTTTAAATATACTCAGTAGAGGTGCTTTGGATTTAGATCAAATATCATGAGCCTGAGGAAGAAATTGCATTTGGACCGGCTTGCTGGTTGTGGGATTACTTGAGAAGAAGTGGAGCATCAGGTTTCTTGCTACCCTTATCTGGTGGTGCAGATAGTTCTTCTGTAGCTGCCATTGTTGGCTGCATGTGTCAGCTTGTTGTCAAAGGTCCGTTGTGACAATATTTTTCACAATAAGACCTATCTTTGAATATTTCAATTAATGATACTTTCTTCTTCTCCCACATATCAGCTCTTGGTCCATATACATGTTACAACTACTATGCATACATGTTCTTTTACTGAGCACTCCCCTGTCACTACTGAGATAAGCGCCTCAGCTGTTGGTCGTATCTTGAATGCATGGCATCCTTTCTTTAGCCTGGAAACTCTAATGCCTAATAAAGTATCCATTTTGGCATCCAGATATTGAGAAGGGAGATGAACAAGTGAAGGCTGATGCTATACGGATTGGCCAGTATCCTGATGGGCAATTTCCAACTGACCCCAAGGAATTTGCAAAGAGAATATTTTATACCGTCTTCATGGGAACTGAAAATAGGTAAGAATATTTGGTACTTCACACTTAGATTTTCTCCTTATTTGAGAATGCTCAATTCTGTAAAGTATAGGCATTCATGTCTCTGACTTGTTGAATTTGGTCCAAATCTAAAAACTATTATGTTCAAGACAGCGATGTGCTCATGGTTATAGTAATTGTCATCACATTTTAGATATACTCTGATTTATGCAGTACTCTTGAACAGGTCTTAAGTTGTCTTATTTACCTTTCTACCATATCATTCTGCACAACAAAAAATAAAAACAATTATCAACTTTTAATTTATAACCTTGAGATCCTAGCTACACTATGAATAAAAACTTTTCTAAGATATTCCTGTGCCATCGAAATCTAACGTTGAATTGCTCTGCAATTGTGGTCTTATTGGTGGGAACTTATGATTGGCAGTTCTGCAGCTACAAGATCCCGTGCCAAAGTTCTGGCAGATGAAATTGGATCATGGCATCTAGATGTGTGCATAGACAGCGTCATTTCAGCTCTACTTTCTTTATTCCAGACACTAACAGGGAAGCGTCCTCGTTACAAAGTAAATGAGTCCACATGACTGTACATGGGTCTATCTTCTTCTGCTTCTGCATTTTGTAGCACTGACCATTCCTTCTTATGGGCTATTAGGTGGATGGAGGATCAAATGCTGAAAACTTGGGCTTGCAAAACATCCAAGCACGAATTAGAATGGTAATAGCCTTCATGTTTGCATCACTCATGCCTTGGGTCCACAGTAGATCAGGCTTTTATCTTGTTCTTGGAAGCTCAAACGTGGATGAAGGATTGCGTGGTTACTTGACAAAGGTAGGGTATTATGGCCAACTTCGCCAGAAACAGAATTCCTGTAATGTGTAACCTGCTGTAAAGTATAATTGATATGACACTGCAGCTATATATTACCTTCCATTCAACAATTTATTTTGCTATGATCCTTTCGCTGTACCAAAGTTCAAGTTATTTGAGGCATTAGTATCATAATAGTGTTATGAGACAGCTAAAATTGTATAACATGAAAATAATCCATACTAGAATAGGAAACAGTAGCTTTCAGTGATTCTCAATCTACACGTGACATTTCATCACTGGAACTCTGAATCATATCTTTTTAATAGTATGATTGCAGTGCAGCGGACATAAATCCTATAGGCAGTATCAGCAAGATGGATATTCGTTCATTCTTAAAGTGGGCTGCTAAGCACCTAGGTTATGCTTCCTTGGCAGAAATTGAAGCTGCTCCTCCAACTGCTGAGCTGGAGCCAATACGATCAGATTATACCCAGGTATTTCAATATTCAACTCCATGTATAACTACTTGTAGTATCTTGAAATCTCCCCTTTCCCTAGTACTTGATCATATTGCCAAGAGAAGGAAGGACATATATATTTTTTCTTACAAAAATATGGTCAAAACCTATAAATGCTTGAAATCCACAATATGTTGTTTTTTTCTTCAAAAATATGGTCAAAATGATGGTTTGTTGTTGAAGACATTGTGATTATTCATATTATATCACAAATGCTTGAAATCCACAATTATTCAACTTGTGCTGAACCAAAAAGCTTATCCTGCTATCTGTCATGTTCAAATAGCTTGACGAAGTAGACATGGGAATGACATATGAGGAGCTCTCAGTCTATGGTAGATTACGCAAGATCTTCCGCTGCGGTCCTGTATCTATGTTTAAGGTATGCTCGTTTTATAGTTGAATTTTCTTTCACCTCTAATACTGATGAAATAAGTCGAAAACCTCATATAAATTGGTCAACTTGTTTTTGGGCTACACCTTAAAATTTATATTGCAAGTTTTGGTTACTCGGTAGTCATATGATTTTGCTTCCAATTGTTTAATAAACAACGCAACTTTACAAGCAGAAAGATAATTGTGTTTGTTTTACCTTATGGTTGTTCTTGTTGCAGAATCTGTGCTTCAAATGGGGCTCAAAATTAACACCAGCTGAAATTTCAGAGAAAGTAAAATACTTCTTCAAGTACTACTCCATCAACCGACACAAAATGACCGTTTTGACACCATCATACCATGCCGAGGTAACACAGAGTTTTCTTAAAATGATTCTGCATTCTTTTTTCTTGCGTCACGCTGAACCCTTTGGATCCTATGCAGAGTTACTCTCCAGAGGACAACCGGTTTGATCTCCGTCAGTTCCTCTACAACTCTAGATGGCCTTATCAGTTCAGAAAGATTGACAATATTGTGCGCGAATTGGAGGAATCCAAAGTCGGTCTTTTGGATTCTATTAACCAAAACAACTCGTCTAATCACGTTGGTGGGATGGGTGTTGCAGCAGCCGGAGCAGGCAACCCTAACGTTGGCATTTGAATCACCCTCAAATCCGTGTACAAGTAAGTGATTAACTTTATTTATCTGCTGATTCAGTTGAGTAGAATGAATAATAAGAATGCCAAGTCATCACGCTAAAATTCGTGTATAATTGATTAACTGTATCTATCTAGGATGAAAAATAAGATTGCCATGGTATGACTCATGCACCTTTTTCATTGTCTTGTACGCATAGAAACTCATTTGAAATTTGAGTAAGCTTTGTATTCTAGGTAAAGTTGATGAGAGCATGTTTGAGTACAAATATTGAGTGAAAGTTACCTGATTCAGGAAACAATATATTCATGTCTTCACCGATTTGATTGCTTTTTTTTTTTTTTTTTCTAGAAGAAATTGCACCAGTTTGTCAACTGAAAAAACGAAGAGTAGGTAAATTTGTAACAAAGTAAGGGTAGCTCCTGAATGAAATATTGAATGTGACATCCACAAAGGTTGGTCTAGGTTGAATTGAGAAAATAGTTTTTTTGAATAAGAGTAAAAGGCTTTCATATAATGTTGGGACACCTTCCACATTCTCATTCGTAGGTCATCCTAGTCAAGTGGATTGTATCAATCTTTTCTTTTACCCATATTCTGATCGAACCGAGAGGAAAATAAATGAAATCGTATTTATATATATTTTTGAATAAACTAGCAAACCTCCCATTTCCTAAACTCTGGATCTCGCTTTGATACAACCCAGATTCATGGATATAATTTGACTTGCAAATCTTGATTTATGTCGATCAGCAATGAGTAGGACTGTTTTCCGAACCTGGACCGGAATGGACCTGAATAGAGAGGACCGGAAATGGACCGAATTTTTCGGTCCAGAATCTGTCCAAAACCTGATGGACCGGAAAATTTATATTACTAGCTTGTGACTTAGGGGTATTCAATCCAGATTTTTAAAGATTTTGATCTATTTTAATAATCCATAGAATTTGCTGATTATGTGAGATATTTTAATTCTATATAGAGTTAATATAGATTTTGTCAGATTCTATCAGATTAATACATGGCCAAAATTTTCATTCTAATTATCAAGCTCAAAATTTTCAATGATCAATCAATATGTAAATTAATACATGGCCAAAATTTTCAATTCAAATTCAAGAAAGACAAGGAAGGATTCTCGGCGACAACAAAATTTAGAATAAATGACAAATTATTATAATCGGAGAGAAATCCGTTTCATTATGATCAATAACCTCTTAACTCTCAACCTCCATGTGTTCTTCATGATCCTCATCGTCTTGGTCATCATTATTATCTTCTTCATTTTCACCACCATCATTATCATCATCATCATCATTTCCAGGCCTATCATTCCACGTATCATTGGCAATAGTAGTTCTCCAAATATTTGCATCCGCTCTTTGTTGTCTTTGGGTTTGAGAAAGGAATTCAACACTTTCATCTTCCATGTGATGAAGATTGACCTGACCACCTTCTTGCTGACCACCTACTTGTTGAACATCTTCTTGCTCAATCGGAAATTCATCTGAACGACACTCTTTTCTAAGAAAATTGTGTATTCCGGCACAAGCTAAAATCAACTCCGCTTGTGTCACAAATTGGAATGGAGGTGCGGTTTTGAAAATTGTAAACCGCGATTTAAAGATACCAAATAGTCTCTCAATCACATTCCTCATTGATGCATGACGGAGATTGAATAGCTCACTAGCATTTCTCGGATGATGACCTTGACCACCAAAATCTTTTAAATGATATCGTACACCGCGTAATGGAGCTAAAAATTGACGTCGATTAGGAAATCCACAATCCACGAGAAAATATTTTCCTACAAGTATAATATTTTATTATTACGATTACGGATGCAATGAAAATAATTTTTTGAAAATTATATACAATACATAATTACCTTGAGGGACTTCAAGTCCATTTCTTCTTGATAATGCATCAACTAGCAAGCTACCAAAACATTTTGAGAATGAGTACCATGTCGGTTACGGTAGCTACTTACATCTCGACCCTTTACCATGGCGGGAATATGAGTTCCATCAATAGCACAAATACAATCCTGAGAGAATATAATCCAAACAACTTGAGTAAGGTGTATGGAAAAAAACAAACAATCTCCTAATTTAACTTTTAAACACAAATCATACCTTGAAATAAGGGTAGAATCTTGTACTTTTCCTAATTTTAGAGGGCACACCTCCGGACTTGGCATCATTTGTGGTGGTATCGTGTTTAAAGCCTTCAAGGTTTTGTGGAAGTTGATACTAGTAGCAAAGTGCGAACGGCCAAATCTTTGACGGACATTACGATAGCGATCATTGTGCCTACAATAATAAAGAATGTAGCCACCATTTCTTCAACACAAATATATCTTGTATCTTCCAAAGGAGTACTCTATCTAATGATGTCGCATAACTTTAGAAAACATCAGGATACATTCTATGTAAATCTCGAAAACTGTGTGGATCTCCCTTCAACATATCTTGTATAAAATAATATCCCAGTCGGGTTACCGATCTTCGCTTAAGAGATGGTTCAATACGTTGATGCATCATAAGCCTGCTATCTTTTAATAGGATGATTATAGCTTGAATTATCATCAATAAGTACTTCATTGTTTCATATATTTCTTCTTCCATTTCTTCACCCATTCTTCTTCAACAATTTTTTCGTCCCATACAAGAACCATTTCCAAACCTAATTTCATGTGTTGAAAATTAATTGACAAATAGTAGAGATGTTAATATATAATTCACTACATTGTAAGATAAAAAAATTCAAAACCGAATCTAGAGATAATAATAAATTAAAAGGCAATCTCAATGTCATGTTATAGTTCAAATCATAGATAATTATAATAATTCTACAAATCACCAAAAACAAAACAAACATAACATAGCAAAAGCCATCAAACAAAAATTTGTTGTTCCTTCATCTTGCGGAGTATTCAAGTTTCTCGTTGTGTAGGAGTCATCTTCAAGAAGCCATCCTTTTTTTGTTTTGGTGTTAAGCAAGTCAAATGCCACGAAACGAGCATCTTCATTTAAATTTGGAATCTCCATGATGGCATCCCAAGTTGTATATCCTTTCTCTCTCTCTCTCTCTCTTTTTTAGGAGACCATCTCTTTTCTCCAAAAGGCTATAAACTCCTTCAAAGGTGCTTGTGACTTATAAAGTTGTTCCATAACAACACCCTGAGAAGCCTTTCCACTTGAGCTAGAACTTCTTTCATACTTGATTCTCCCTCTTTTATTTAATTTCTTCAATTCTTGGAAACCTCTAAAACTTCAGGGAATCCTAGAGGTGGTGAAGAGTTTAATGTTGGATCGTTTTGAGTTGATAATACAAACCCTTCAATCTCAGCATTAAGCACCAAGTTTTCTATGCTTATATCTCCTCTAGGATCACTGTTTAACGTCGTGGCATCCGTAACATTACTACCTAACCCAATTGAGCCTTTTCCAACATCAACACAATTCTCTATAGCTAATTTCAAGTCTTCATAATCAGGAAATTATCCATAGCGAAAATTGGAATAAGTAGGGTGAACCTAGAGAAAGAAAAATTCATGGTAATTATTATTACAGTTTCAATATGCATGAGTTCTAAGGAATACGATTTTACCAAGCTCACCTTTATGTAATCTTTCCAAACTTCATCTGGTGCGGTGAACTTTTTTGTGTTTGAGTCAAATCCAAAACCAAAGCTGAATCGAAAAAGAGTATTATAAGAAGCCCAAAAAAATTCCTAAAATCTATGGGTATTCAATATAGATTTTTAAACACAAAAACCCTACAAATTCATTGAATACCCCCTTAATGTCCACCCCCTTAATGTCTACTTAATTCATTGGTCACTAAATTAAATTGTATTGAAAATCCCAAATACTAATATTTATACCACCTAAAATTTATGAATACCTACAATTCAGACATACAAATAGAGAAATATAGAATAGTTTCAATAATGGAGCAACACTTTCATCAAAATATAGAACATCTAAACATTCAATTCAACACTCTCAACAAGACAACACCAACAACTTTCGCAAGATTTGACTTATTTGCACCAACAAGACTTTCAACTTTGTGTATTTCCCCTTGCTTTTATTCATTTCTAAGGAATTACAATAGTAAAAGTGATCAATAAATTAAATCAAACCAATAGTAAAAAAGAACATAAAAGATTACCATGACAAAAACATTACCTTCTAGCATTTCATCTATTACTTCTAAACATTAGCAGTTATTATTTTCATGAGTTCCTCTAGTTGCACAAATCCAATCTTGTGGGCAAATGAGAGCTTCAAGCATCTAAACTAGGTAAAGATAAGAATACCATACACATGAAAGTTTTAAGAAATAATTATAATAATACAAACAAATGAGAAGAATGGTACCTCATAGTAACAAAGAACTTCAAAATTGATCAAGAGTACGTCCTCCGGTACTAAAGGCAGATACGAATGGAACTGTAGTGATCGGAATGGCTAGACTCATTCAGTTTCCACCGTATTAGTATACCTGATGACTCACATGGACTCGTTAACTCATGGAAATACCTATAACTCGGTTGTGAATGCACCATCAGACTCGGCTAGCATGTTCAATCTAACACTCAGCTTTAACATGTAACTTGGAACACCCGTTTCTGTATGTCTTAGATTCTCAAAATATGTCCCATCTTTTCTAGCTTGATCTCCATGACCAAAAGTTGGAGAGGTATAAATACTTTTGTACTCCTCAAATAACTCTCTTGTAACAATCTTCACAAATGTGGTCACTCTTTCTCCCTTTTCTATACCAAACACATCTTGTAATTCTATTTTCAGCCCTTAAAACTTATAATTTTAATTCGAATTATGGCAACCAAAGTAAAAATATTCATCTGCTCAACTTCTCCTTAATACTTGTCACATTTGAGTTTGACTTTTATATTAGTAGCCATTGACCGACATAATGAATCACAACTTCCTATTCTTTCTTTCAACAACATTATAATATGGCTAATATAAACAAACACATTATCAACATTTACATAAGAGGAACCATAAACACTCTTTGTAAACTCATATAATTCTTTCAGAAAATTAACAACATTCTCAATGCTAGCCCACTCCTTTGTAGTAAGTGTAGTTATCAGAGGATGACTCTCGTAGATGAGAAGGCGAGTTATTTTTATCTTCTTTTTTCCCCTTATTTTACATGTTACTAATTTATTCGTCATTTTTTTTACACAGGGCAATAGAATGACAACAATGTTGTTTGGGATTGACATTAGTGTCTATGAGTCTGTACTCGAGTGGGGAAAATGGTTCAATATGAGCAATCTTGTTGTTAAAGTTGTTCCTCCTCGGTATGCAGTTTATACCGGCGAGCTGCAGTTGTATTTCACAAACTCAACTCGAGTTTCCGCCGTTACAAATATAGCGAGTTCAAGCAGGATTATTGATCCTTTTATCTGCATTAACGATATCTCTAGGGATGCAACTAAGGATGACCGGTTTAGTAAGCTAAATGTACTTTCTCTTTTTGTATCTTATGCTTTTGTATTTTCTGCTTGAAAGATTACTGATGCTATGTTGTTATTTCCATTGCAGATGTAACTGCAATTCTGTTATGGGTTCACCCCAAGAAAATAGTTAACAGGGGTGAGAATATGATGCCTGTCAGAGAGATATCTGTCACAGATGACAGGTTTTTAATTTTTGTTGCTAGCACTTTCTTCTCTTTTTTTACCTTGTTCCTTAATTTTTGTTGGGTTTTATTACGGTTTTTAATTTTATGAGATGCTCCACTATTTGTGCTTTGAACAAACATGAACTTCTAATAAGTCTTCTGTTATCTTAAAGATTAAAAATTCCATATATATTTGAAAATCTAAAATCGAATTTTTGAAGAATAAGAACACTGAACTTCTCGTAACAAATTTATTGTTATTTTAAAAGATGAAAAATTCAGTATGTACTTTGACAGTGTTTGAAGTGAAATTTTGGTAGCCTGTTTGACTTCAAGTAGAATTTCATTTTGAATTTTCTATAACAGCATAAGTGAATAAAACCTTCTTCTGTCATATTTAGTTTCAGATAAAGTACTTAAGGGTGATATGATAGGTCAAATTTTAAGCTTTTGAAACATCCTTGAACGGTTCTTAACAATTTTATAGGAAAGAGGTTCATTTACTTATTTACCCATTTTCTGTGCATTTCAAACTGGGAAATGGAAAAGTAACTTCTAAATATCTAGAGCTGCTAAACTCAGTTACTAGGATACATATTTTTGTTAGTTCTTCTTTTAAGCATTCCGGTAATATATACACTATTAAAGATTTTAGTTTAAACTAGAGAACGCAATTAGTAGGATCCATATTTTTATTATTTGTTCTTTTAAGCTGGTTCAATTATATGATCTAGGATACATATTTTATAATTGGTTCAGTGTTCATAAAATCATATTAATTATATGTCATTAATATGATCATCACCTAATTAGATTTTAAAAAGACTTGATAAAAGCTCGCAGGGAGATCTAGGTAAGCAGTTGAGCAGCAAGGTCAGAAAATGAGTAAATGAAGATCAACAATTTCTTTAGGATATTATGCTTTCAAGAGCACCAAAGTATGAAAAAATAATCCATGATTAATAAATATTTTATAAGTCCATGAAATTGAGTTTAGAGTTCTCACAAGGACTGAAGATCTGGCATCAGTATTCATTGCTTTTCTCATAATTTTATTTTATTTTATTTCACACTTGAAATCGTTCATAATGCATGTTTCTGTTCTGTGTTGTCTTCAAAATTCGAGCAGTGGGGATCATGTTCTTATTATATCAGCATGGAGTCGCACGATCATGACTCAGTTCGAAAAACTCGAGTACCTCTTGGTTGCAGATCCAGTTATTGAGTTTAAAGGGCTGAAGATCAGCAACTTTGCTTTTCAGATTCTCTGTGTATTTAGTGTCCCGTTTTACCTCTTATATTTTATTCTCTATAAAGTTTATGTAGTGAAGCTTGTTTTTTGAATATGTTTTTGCTTAATTTTTTTGTTTAGGTTTTTCATTGGCAACTTCCATGTCTACTGAGGTGAAGGTGCATTCAATGAGCACAAGTGCTTGTGCCTTGCGTGAATGGTCTGCATCTATTTTCTTTTATGGACTCATAACTTATATTAAGGTATACTTTACCTCACTTCTGGTTTTACTTTGTGTCTTCAGGTACGATGGTCATAAGGACGACGTAGAAGTATGTGTTCTTCGACCCATTAACACTTAAGTGCCGGGGTACCCTACTGAAGTGAGTACAATTGCAGAAGCGCTTGTTATGAAAGTAAGCTCCTCCGACGTCCAAAACTTCTATTCCAATGGAAATTGTTTCTGCATTAGTTTTGTAACACCCCAAATCCGTAGGACTCGGAGTGCTACTGGACTAGGATCTCACTATGGATCCTGACCCTAGCCTGACAACAACTTCACTGAATCTTACAACAAGGCACCAATAGATTAAAACAAAACATAAAACTGATATATATATATATATATATATATATATATATATATATATATATATCAAAAAGGTGATACAAGGTACTGCTGAGTACAAAAGTCAAAACATAAACCCTTACAACATAAATAACCCAACCACGATATCGTCCCCGTGTACGGAACCCTCAGCAGATCACCCCTCCGGATCACTCTGCAGCTCTCCTAACCTGCAAAGGATCTACAACACGGTATAAAACCGTTAGCTAACTATACACATATATAAGAAGATGCTAGAGCACAAACACACGTCAGGAAAATTAACACATTATCATGATATCACATATTTACCCGGTTTATTATCTTTAATAAGTCCAACACTCAATCGTATAATAAATGTATATGAATATACGTGACACGAGGAATGTATATATAACCCTCGCCTCTGCGTGCAATAGCTAGCTGGAGTGGTATCAGCGCACTTTCCCGTATACCATATGGAGTGGTAAGCGCCCTTCCCGTATACCAGAACTAACTAGCTTACAGAGAACTTCCCAGACTCCACTACGGGATGAAAGGTAAGTTGTCACAACCACTACAATGGGCGGTCAATATAACATAGGTCGGTGACCAAATAATAACACATGCTATAAAGCACATAACACACACCACTCAAGCATACATCCAATATAAGGATAGTAGCTAAGTAAGTCCTATGGACTTACCTCAATCTCAGGAGTAACTCAAGTACGATCAACTCTCCAACTGGTCCACTCCAAACTGGAGGACAACACGGCCTATACAAGGCACACATACATATATATCACAATCCTATCACACAAAAGGGTCACACCTAGACCCAAGGGATCCATAAGGATCAAGTCCAACTCGTAAACCTCAAGGCCGTAACCGGCATAACTATATCATACTCATCAACATCCGAATCCTAGCATGGTACTAAGTTCCTCATACTAGAAAGGAAAGGAACTACCTAACTATAGGTAGTCCCGGGACAAGACGCACCTGCGTGAACGGAGGACGCAGGGGCGGAACGCAGGCAACCGCAGGCGCGGTGGCACTCAACCGCGGGGGTGGTGACAAGGATCGCTGGCAACGCTGGCACGGCGAGGGCGTTGCGGCATGTCTTCCGCAGGGGCGGTGACTTCTGGCCGCGGGGCGGCGACAGTGCAGAATGAAACCTCGCGGCTTCTCTTTAGCTCTTCACGTGATCAAATCACGTCTTCTCTCCATCACAAACACACACATGCCACAACAAACACATACCAGCCATCAACACCCTTACCATACATCAAAACCTAAGCTAGAAAGATTGAAACAAAGAAGAAGAGAAGGAGAAGAAGCAAGACTCACCACTACTGAAGATCCTAGGCTGCAGGAAAGCTTAACACACACCAAGGCTGGCTTCCAAGCACAGCAAACTCACAGTCATCAACCACAAAAGCCACCATACACACAAACTCAAACAAAACTCTTCCAAACCAAGAACAAGATTAAAGAAGATGAAGGAGAAGCAAGAAGGACGTGGGAAGCTGAAGAAAGAAATGAAGATGGAACCCTTGCTCAGCAAGGTAAAACGAAGAGGTAAGGTAAAGGGTAAAGCACGGTCAAAAGAGTCAACAAAACCTGCTGCAACCGCCGGAAACCGCAGGGGCGGTCCCATGAGCCGCAGGGGTGGCCAAAATGCCCGCGGGTGCGGAAAAGTCTCAACTCAGCCAAAGCCAATCTCGGCCATGGTCCGATCTCAGTCCGGAAGAGTAGGGGTCTCACAAGTTTTCTATTTGATAATTGCCTACTGTTACGCATGCTACTGAGATAATTGATCCGCATTTTCTGCGGTTGAGGGTCCATGTACCAGAATTGAGTTATGATGACTTAAAAATCTCTTTCGGTTGCCGCGTATGTGGTAAAGTTTGTGCACGAATCTATTCAATTTCACCAAGAGTATCACTGCGATACTTGTACCGTGACTAGGAAGGCTGAGTTAAAGTACGTCTTTCACTATCATTTACTTGAAATATTTAGGTTTATGTATGCAATTGGTTTTTCCGTCAAATGACATAAACAATGTTCTTTGCAGGATCTATTTTCGATTCCGTTGCATGGATGGATGGCTCTGCAACTATGACCCTTGATGCTTATACAAGGAATGCAGAAAAGCTTCTGAAGGTGAAGAGTGACGCGTTTTTCGCTATGACTTTGCCGGTAACGATAGTGTTTCAGTTGGAGTAATTTGTTCCTTTAATTTGTGGATTATTTGTATGACACTTACGCTACATGTTGTTTTCTATAGGAACGCAGGGCAGTGGTTGACCGAGCACAACTTAGTTTCCGTATAGGATATGCAGACATTTTAATGACCCCGGTGAAGAACTTGCTTGTTTCTCATAAGGTCATAAAGTGGTATCTGAAGGATGTTCTTGGATGTTGTGTCGGAAACTCCAGCAGTTAGTTACTGCGTTTTCGTTTTAAGATCAGTATAGTTGTCTACGTTTTGTTCATATCTGTTATGGGAATGTTGTACTTTCACGGGCCTGCGGTCTTGTAATTTTGTTGTTCTTTTTCGGTTTAAGGTTCTGCACCGTTGTAATTTTGTTGTTCACGTGTTTGGTTATCATTTGGTTTGGTGGTGTACAACAGACTTCGATCCGTTAATGTATATATAATATGTTGTTATGAAGATGGTTTCCTTTTTAGTAACTACATTTATCTTAAGGTGAGAAGTCATTTTACCGTCAACTCGATAATTACGGATTTGAACGGAAATCTCTTGATGACTTAAAATCACGCAAAAACATAAGCATATATAATCGCCATTCGTCACCCTCAACCGCCGTTTCACAACAGTGATTATAAACCACTCAAAATAGCAATGCCCCAGATTTGACAACAATGGGTATAAATGTGATCCTCAGGACCCCAAATCATTCAATTCGAAATATAACACAATAGAAAATCAAATAAAACTAAAAGAAACAACTTGTTCATTAATTAAGCATTAAATTTGGGCACTTAAGGAATGACAACAAGATTTTCATATCACTTTCAGTACAAATAGACAAAAAGCATTAAAATGACGGAACACCATGGCTGATTAAAGAACCTTAAATCAAAATGAAAGGTACAAATGAAAAAATGGACAAGTAAAAGCCCTGAACAAGCAATAGAATCAATAATAAAGGACGAAGCAACACAAAAAGAAGAAGAAAATCCGTACCTCAATAATTTCATTCTCATCCGACCTGGCAATGCTTTAAGATCCTCACTAATCAGAGAAGCAAATTGATTGAGATAAATGGAATTTTATTGAAAAAAACGGAAAGAGACAACAGAAAATCAAACCCCAAAGAGACGTTCAATCCGGAATAACCGAATAAGCCATTCAACATACAATCGGCTTAGGGTTTAGATAAAAATATTAATCCGCATATAAATTTAATTTATGTCCAATATTTGGAAAAATAAATTAAACAAAATGAACGTACTAAATTTTCTAAAAATTTCATGCCTTCTCCAAATATTGTTGGCTTGCGATACAATATCCACGTTCTCGCAAATTTCTTTGTAGTTGCATCTCGTCACTTCTTGCCTTGTGTTATGGATTTAAGTTTGCTTTGTGTTAGGGACGAAACTATTTCACACTTTATTATTATGGCACACTAATGTAAAATTTGTATATCTTCGTTATAGGGCGGCTCGTTGATACTATATATTATGGCCAGTATAGCTGATGTGCCGAATCTTCGTCCTCGGCAAGAAAGCGTAAACGACATAGAGTGCCAATGACGAAAATAGCCTTAGCTATAGGAATGGAGCATGTTCTAGTCGCTGCTACGAGATTACCTTCCAAACCTGCATGCAGTCATTGCGGAGGTTTTAAATTTGCATCAGAGACTCCCGGATTTTGTTGTCAGGATGGAGCTATTCAAATAATATTAAACGAGTTTCCCAGTTCGTTATTTAGATTAATGACTGAATCCGGTAGCCTCGGTGATCATTTTCGTCAATATGCTCGACTGTATAATAACTTCTTTGCATTTAGCTCGTTAGGATATGATAGCATTGATGTCAAAACAGAAAAAGGAATACATGTATTTAGATTACAAGGACAACTCTATCACTTCCTTCCTAGCATTTTATCGAAAGATGATAAGCGAAAATTTTTACAACTTTATTTCTGTGATGGTTTGCAGGAAAAAGAAGAATGAGTGCGGACATTTGCGGAACTAAATCCAGATATTATAGCAATGTTAATGAATGTAATGTCCCAAAATCCATATGCGTTGTTCTTTCGTTCATATTCACAACGACATGTAAACGCAAATACAAAAATATTTATATCAAAAAACCCATGTTTACCTCAACCTCAGTAGTAGTCTCAACCACGATCTCAAACCCGGTCCACTCCAATCTGGAGGACAACACTGCCTAATAACAAGGCATAACAATATATCAACTCATATCCATCAAAGGGTCACACCTAAACCCAAGTGATCCATAAGGATCGTAATCCAACTCATAAACCTCAAAGCCATAACCGGCATAAACCATAACATGATCATCCTCAATCTATCCTTATATACGTACCTAGCATGCCACTAAACCGCTCATACTAGGAAAGTAAAGGATCTACCTAACTCTAAGTAGACCCGGGACAAGACGCACCTGGGTAACAAGAGAGACGCAAGGGCGGAATAAGCAACCTGCAGGCGCAGCAAGGCTCAGCCGCAGGCGCGGTGACAAAGGCCGCAGGCACGGCGCAGGCGCTGTGGCACGGCTTCCGCAGGGACGGCAGCTTCTAGGCGCGGGGGCGGCGACGGTGCAGAACGTGATCCCGCGACTCTTCTTCGGCTCTTCACGTGATCAAATCACGTCTTCTCCATTCCACACCCAAGTACATACATATACATACATATTCCAACATCAATTGATGATCCATTCATCTAATCCTAAGCTAGGGAAGAAGAACAAAAAAGAAAGAAAAGAAGGAAAAGAAAGAAGCTTACCACACTTGTGGTCCTAGGCCAGGAAAAGATCACCAACACTGCCTCAGTTGGCTCACAAGCTCAGCAACAACATCATACAAGCCCGCGGGGGCGGTTCCCTGGGCCGCGGGAGCGGAAACCCGCTGGGGCGGCACACAAGCCCGCGGGGGCGGCTAAGGTAAAAACTAGGTCCAAAAGACTAAGGCTCTTACATCTCACCCCCCTAAAAACAAGTTTCGTCCCGAAACTTGAAAAATCCTCAAACCACTCGGACTCACAAGCCGAGGTATAACTCTCTATATAACCTCAAACATAAGCATGGAGGAAATCATCAACTCCAACAACAAAGCATTATCTAAGGCATAGAGGAAAACCATCTCTAGCCAAACCATACACACATCACAAGGCATAGAGGAATCACATCTCTAGCCGTATCATACTCATAACAGAAAGGCATGGAGGAAAAACATCTCCAGTAACACTATGTCCATCAAAATAGCATGGAGGAATAACCATCTCCAGCTGAATCCTAATCATATCACAATAGCATGGAGGAAAGAGCCATCTCCAGCTATAAACAATAATCATACTAGCACAACAAGATCTAATAAGATCATATATCACATCAAAGCTAGTATGAAAATAAACACATCATAGCATATAAGCATATAAGCACATAATACACACCAAGATAGTACTAAGATCTACTCGGTGATTTTACTAGTGCATCTAACTCAGCATAGAACTCTGGATAGTTTCTCTGGATACTATCCTCAGTCTCCCATGTAGCCTCATCAGGTCCTCGTCTTGACCACTATATCCTCAGCATAGGAATGCCCTTCGAACGTAGGCGTCTAATACCTCGTTCTAGGGCTGCAATCGGGTGCTCAACAAAAGTGTGGTCCGGCTCAACCACCAAATCATCATAACTCACGATGTGTCTCGGATCTGGTATGTACTCCCTCAGCTGAGACACATGAAATACAGGGTGAACACCCTCTAATCTCGGAGGCAAGGCTAATCTGTATGCTGCGCTCCAAACCCGATCAGAATCTCGAACGGTCCGACATATCGGGGACTCAGCTTCCCCTTAATGCCAAAACGTTTAACACCTCGTGTCGGGGATACTCTCAGCCACACATGGGCTCCAAGAACTCTAGAGGTCTACGCCTCCTATCAACATAAGACTTCTGACGGCTCTGCGCAGTCAGCATCCGCCCTCTAATCAGTGCTACTCGAGCCACATCATCTTGAATCTGATCAGGTGTCAAACTACTAACACTGCTCTGCTCATCCCAACATAATGGAGTACGGCATCTCTGTCCATACAGTGCCTCATATGGGGTCATCCCAATAGATGCATGCCAGCTATTGTTGTATGAGAACTCAACAAGTGGGAGATGATCCGTCCACACTTGCCCTCAATCTAACACACAAGCTCGCAACATATCCTCTAATGTCTGAATGGTCCTCTTTGACTGACCATCTATCTGGGGATGGAACACAGTCGTGAAGTGCAAACTCGTCCCCAGGGCAGTCTGAATCTGTTGCCAAAATCTAGAGGTAAATCGTCCATCTCTGTCTGAGACGATCGTCCTCGGTACACCATGGAGTCTCACTATCTGCCTAGTGTACTCCTCAGCCAATATGCTCACTAGCCACGTTTCCCTAATAGGGATAAAACGTGCCGTCTTCGTCAGTCGGTCCACTATAACCCAAATGACATCAAAGCTCCTACTCGGTCTCAGGCCAGTAACAAAATCCATGGTGATGTCCTCCCACTTCCTCTATGGAACAAGAAGTGGATGAAGCTCACCTCCAGGTCTGCAATGCTCTATCTTGACCTGCTGGCAGGTCGCACAATGTGCCACAAATCTGGCCACATCGGGCTTCAACCCTCTTCACCAATATAAACGTCTCAAATCCTGATAAATCTTACTCGTACCTGAATGTACAGAGTAAGGTGTATAATGAGCCTCCTGTAAAATCCTCTGTCTCAGCTCTGTATCAGCAGGTACACAGACGCGACCGCGGCGCCTCAATACTCCATCTGCTCCTAGCAGGAACTGTGGTGCCTCATCCCGAGACATCCTATCTCGTATCCTCATCAGTGTCAGGCAGGTCTCCTGCTTCTGTTGGATCTCACCCAACAGATCAGGAAGAACCTCTAAAGTACGCAGGTGGGCATCCTCATCAGGAAACTAGATGTCCAACTCTAACCAGATCAGGTCTCTCTGTAACTGATGTTGAACTGTCAGCCTCGCAATTGCCTGCTCTCGAAGCGTCTTCCTGCTCAGGGGATCGGCGACAACGTTCGCCTTCCCCGGATGGTACAGGATCTCTAGATCAAAATCCTTGATCAGCTCGAGCCACCTACGTTGGCAGTTATTCAATTCCCGCTGCGTGAAAATATACTTCAGACTCTTATGGTCTGTGAAGATCTGACATGTAGCACCATACAGGTAATGTCTCCAGATCTTCAGTGCATGAACTACCGCTGCCAACTCCGGATCATGAGTCGGGTAGTTCTCCTCATACGTCTTCAACTGTCGAGACGCATAAACAATAACTATGCCTCGCTGCATCAAAACACATCCCAAGCCTAGCTTGGATGCATCACTGTAAACCACAAAATCCTCAGTACCCTCTGGCTGTGCCAAAATAGGAGCATAAGTCAAACGCCTCTTCAACTCCTCAAAACTCTGCCTGCACTGATCAGACCACACAAATCTGGTAGTCTTTCTCAGCAAACTCGTCAGTGGACGGGCAATCACAAAAAATCCCTCCACAAAGCGTTTGTAATAACCGGCTAGGCCAAGGAAACTACGTACTTCCTTGACGTTCGTCGGTGTCGTCCATGCTGCTACGGCCTCTATCTTCGCTGGATCCACCTTGATCCCCTCAGCTGAAACCACATGACCCAGGAATGCTACCTCTGGCATCCAGAATTCACACTTAGAGAACTTAGCATAAAGTTCTCTATCCCGCAAAACCTACAATACAGTCCTCAGATGTCCTGCATGCTCCTCTCCACTGCGAGAGTATACCAGAATGTCATCAATGAAGACCACTACAAAATGTCCAGGAAGTCGATGAAGATACTGTTCATCAACTCCATAAAGATGGCTGGGGCATTCGTAAGCCCAAATGGCATCACTACAAACTCGTAGTGGCCATATCTGGTCCGGAATGCTGTCTTGTGCACATCCTACTCCCTCACCCTCAGCTAGTGATACCCGGAACGCAGGTCAATCCTAGAGAACACAGTCGCTCCCTGTAGCTGATCTAACAAATCATCAATGCGCGGCAGTGGATACTTGTTCTTGATGGTCACCTTGTTCAGCTCTCTGTAATCTATGCATAACCTCAGTGATCCGTCCTTCTTCCGCACGAAGAGGACATGTGCTCCCCAAGGGGACACGCTAGGGCGAATGAAGCCCTTCTCAGCCAACTCCTCGAGTTGCTTCTTCAGCTCCAGCATCTCGACAGGCGCCATCCGGTATGGGGCCTTCAAGATGGGTCTCGTACCAGGCTCCAACCAGTGAAAAATTTCGGCCGAGATCGGGACCGAGATTCTTCGACATAAACTTCTGATATGGGATCTCGGTCGAGCTGGCTTGGATCTCGGTCCTTTGGCATGAATCACAGGTCCTTTGGCATGAATCACAAGCAGTGACGAATATCTGCACATCTCTGGAAAGATTAGGCCAAAAGAATCCAGATTGCAATACCACTAGTCTTATGAGCACTAGCATGTCCTCCACAGGGCAATGAATGACACGTCGACACTGAATGACAATGATGACACTCTCAATCTCGTCGTCTGGGACGCATCTCCTAAGGATTCCCTCGGGTCCTCTCTTGAATAATAGTGGTTCATTCCAATAGTAATGTCTCACATCCTTGGAATTTCTTCCGTTGGGAAGGAGATAAACCTGGAGGAATTTCACCACAAACTAAATAATTAACAATGTCAGCAAACCAAGGTTCCTTTTCACCTTAAATTTAGAGGATATATTTCTCCATCATGTGAGGATGCTCATCCGAAAATGCATCGTCAATAGGGATGTCATCCCCCTTCCATAAGTTCTGGAGGTAATCTGCTAAGATGATCAGCTACTGAGTTTTCGGACCCCCTTCTTATCTCTAATCTCTAGATCAATTCTTGAAGGAGAAGAATCCACCGGATAAGACGTGGCTTTGCATCCTTCTTGGTGAGAAGGTACGAATCGCAGCATGATCCGTGTACACAATCACCTTAGCTCCTACAAGATAGGAACGGAACTTCTCAAATGCGTAGACGACGGCTAGGAGCTCCTTTTCAGTAGTTGCATAATTCAGCTGGCTCCATCAAGCCGTCTTGCTAGCATAGTAAATAGCATGAGTAAGTCCTTCCTTCTTCTGTCCTAGCACCCGCTCCCACTCGAAGTTGCTTGCATCACACATCACCTCGAATGGAAGAGACCAATCGGAGGTTGCATGATTGGAGCAGTGATGAGAGCTTCCTTCAACCTGTAAAAAGCATCAAGGCATTCCTTCGAGAAAACAAACTGAACATCCTTGATTAGTAGGTTAGTCAAAGGTTTAGCAATTTTTAGAGAAATCTTTTATAAATCTCCGGTAAAAACCGCATGTCCTAGAAAACTTCTTACCCCTTTGACTGATGATGGTGGAGGTAGCTTCTCAATAGTCTCAATCTTGGCCTTATCAACCTCAATTCCACGGTTAGATATCAAGTGACCTAACACAATACCTTCCCTAACCATGAAATGGCATTTCTCCCAATTGAGAACAAGATTACAATCCTCACATCTTTGTAAGACTAAAAGACACAAACAGATTCATCAAAGAGGATCCATAAACAGAAAAATCATCCATAAAGACTTCCATGATGTTTTCAATATATTTCAGAAAAAATAGACATCATGCATCTTTGGAAAGTAGCAGGAGCATTACATAAACCGAAAGGCATTCTCCTATAAGCAAAGGTACCCAAGGACAAGTAAAAGTGGTTTTCTCTTGGTCATCCGGATGGATGGGGATCTGGAAAAAACCACTATACCCATCTAGGTAGCAAAAGTAAGAGTGTTGGGCTAGCCTTTCTAACATTTGGTCAATGAAGGGTAAAGGAAAGTGATCTTTCCTAGTAGCATGATTCAACTTCCTATAATCAATGCACATCCTCCATCCTGTCACAGTCCTAGTCGGGATCAACTCATTCTTTTCATTAGTTATGACAGTCATCCCACCTTTCTTAGGTACAACATGTACCGGACTAACCCACTTACTATCCGAGATGGGGAATATAATTCCCGCATCAAGCAACTTAAGGATCTCCTTCTTAACTACCTCTTTCATGTTAGGATTCAATCTCCTTTGAGGTTCTCTAGAAGGCCTATGTCCATCATCTAACAAGATCCTATGCATGCACATAGAAGGATTAATCCCTATGAGGTCATCTATAGTGTAGCCCAAAGCTTTTCTATGCATCCTAAGCTCTTTCAATAACTTCTCGAGTTCAAGTTCATTCAAGCTAGCACTAACAATGACGGGATAAGATGAGTTAGAACCAAGAAAGGCGTACCTTAGGTGTGTCGGAAGAGGCTTCATCTCGACCTTAGGAGGCTCCGGTTCTTCTTCAGAAATCTCGGCCAACTCTTCTCGGTGGAGATGAAGGATCTCGGCCCTGGTGTGAATCTCGGCCGAGATGAGGTGAATCTAAGAGAATTTCTTGGATCTCGGCCGAGATGCCATCTGCTTCTGTCAGTTCTTCGAATCTTGATTCCTCGTTGATGGGGAGAAGACTCAAAGATCGGACTTCTTCAAACAGTTCATCTTTTGGCTCTGCTGTCATGATGCTCATGGTCAAAACCTGCTCAAGAGGGTCAGAACATAGAATTGAATTTATAATCTCCAATCATCTTCATCATCCTCTAGGATGTTGTACATATCCTCTTCAAACAAGGGTCCCTTAATCAAAGGAGGGAGTTTAAATTCACAACTTCCTCATCAATTCTAAATGTAAGGGTAGCATCCCTACAATCAACTAAACATCCAGAGGTAGCAAGAAAAGGTCTCCCTAAAATGATAGGAACAGGACAGTCAGCAGGAATATCCAAAACAACAAAGTCAATAGGGATAAAGAACTTCTCTAATTGGATTGGAACATCCTCAATGATTCCCACAGGACGTGTGGTGGTTCTGTCTGCCATGCAAAGAGTCATCTTTACTGGCTTTGGTTCTCCAAGTCCAACCTTCCTGCATAAAACGAGTGGGATAATACTTACACTAGCTCCAAGATCGCAAAGTGCTTTGTACGTTCCATCTCCAACTTTGATTGGGACACAGAAAGATCCGGGATCACTCAATTTTGGTGGCATCTTTCCACTGTTCCTCTGGATGAGGTCAGTAGATCTCCGGGTCATTCTGACTTCTCCATATTCCTCTAGCTTCCTCTTGTTGGAGAGGATTTCCTTCAAGAACTTTCCATAGGCAGGCATCCCTAAAATAGCATCAACAAAAGGGATGTTAATATGCAATTTATTTAAAAGGTCAAGGAACTTACCAAAGTGCTTGTCCAATTGAGCTCTAGCACGGGATTTAGGAAAAGGAAGTGGTGGTTGTATGGAGGAGGAGGGATGTAGACATTCTCTTTTTCCTTAGGCTCCTCTTCCATTGGTTGCTTTCCTTTATCCAAAACCTTTGGTTGTGGATCATTTGTTTCTAATCCACTTCTTGTAGTGATTGCATGACTTGCCCCTTGGGATTATTTTCAGTTTTTCCAGGAAGTCTTCCTGGATCTCTTTGAGCGTCTTCGGCCTTCTTGAACACTTGAGTTTCCAAAACCTTTTGGGCTTTGGTTACACTAGTGACTGTACTCTCTAGATTTCCATCCTAGCCATCAATTGCTCAAACATTGCTTCAACTCTATCCTTTGGTTGAGCGGGTTCAGCTGGCTTGGACGGCTGCCTGCATTGCTAGAAGAAGCTTGAGGGTTCAAAGCACCCTCAGGATTAGAATAAGAAAAACCAGGATGATTATGATTAGGCTTGTAGTTATTTCCCTGATTATTCCTATTATAATTGTTGTTATGACCTCTTTGGTTTTGATAACCTCCTTGGTAGTTACCTTTACCCATGTAATTCGCATCCTCTTCCTTGGATGCTACCTGCACTTCGGCTTGCTGAGCTTTCAAGTTAGATGCAATTAATTCTTTCAAAGATTTAAGTTCAACTTGCAAAGCATCTAACCTTGAATCATTAAGAGTGTTTTGGTTTACCTCATAGACTCCGGGTCTAGTCTTTCTCTTCAACTTTCCTGTGAGAATACTTTTCAATAGTCTTGGCTTGCTTCGTAATGAATTCCCAAGCTTCATCCACAGTTTTTCCATAAAAGTACCTCCAGAAAGTGATTGCAACTTAAATTGAGTATCTTCATCAAGTCCCTTGTAATAAATCTCTAGCAATTCAATCTTAGAGATCCATGATGAGGACATTCCAACGTAAGGTCAATGAACCTCTCCCAAGACTTATACAAACTCTCCTTATCTTTCATCACACAAAGCATTTATCTTCCCTCTAAGTTCAGTAGTCTTGTAGGGTGGGAAAAACTTAGTGAGGAATTCAGACACCATCTCCTCCCCATGTGTTAATCCGCCCATATGGAATAGTTTGATACCAAGCTAAAGCTTTATCCTTAAGAGAGAAAGAAAAACCTCTTATCTTATGATTGTTACCTTCCATACGAGTTGGACTTACCGCATCCATAAGAGTCTCGTAGTTGTTCATGTGTTGGTGAGGAGATTTTGTCTCTGTCCCACCAAACTGATTCTGGCGAATCATCTGTATCACCTGCGGTCGCAGCTCATGCTCATGATTTGCGGGATCTCCAAAGTTAACTCCAGGACGGTTAACTCTTTGGGTAGGATCCATTCTCTGTCCAAGTGTTTGTGGAACTTCCACAAAAGGCTGGTGAAGGACAGGTCTGAGAGGAGCGGAGGTGGAGCTTGTGGAGGAGCTTCAACTCGAGGAGGAATTGGAGCTAATTGTGGTGCTGGAATTACTTGCTGCACTGGAGCTGCAGCTTGCCTCTGGTTCATGGCTCTGGCTATCTCTTCCATTTGAGCTCTCATTGCAGCCATTTCCCTTTCTGTAGTTTGCTCTCTTTCTCTAGCAATCCGTCTCTCAGCTTCTAGTTGCTCTAAAGCATCTCTGAGTTCAGCTTCATAATCTCTTGATTTTCAGCCATTTAGAAGCCTTTCCGGGTTTAATCTCTCTCGCAGTGTCCTTTTAGGTTCGGGATCGTACGGAACTAGTTCTTTCAAACCCCGAGTTCTTTGCATACAATGTGAAGGATACCTAAAGTCCGAAAATTCCAAAAACAAAAAGAAACGAGATCAAAAGTAAAAGAAAGACTTACACTAAAAGAAATCCCAAAACAAAACAAATGACTTAGTCCCCCTTGGCTGTTTTTTGTTCGCTATTTCAGCGCCCCTATAAACTTTTATCAATAATGATAAAAGCTCGCAGGTTGGTAAAAACACGGTATGTTTTAAATTTATAAACAAGAAATAAACACCCAATTTGTAGCGAACCCACAATGTATGGGTCAATTACAGTTACGGTAAGTATTCCAAGGTCGAACTCATGGACTAAATGTTTTGGAATGCAAATGTGATCACAGTTAGCGTAAATCAAAATAAAAGAACGAGTTGGAAAAGAAGGGAAGAAAGATCAAAGGAGTTTTGAAGGGTTTTCTGTAGAGTTCGCAATCAAATAACAGATTTGATCGAAAACCAAGTAAGACAGACAAACGGAAAATATAAAATAAGAAAATGCGGATTCCAAGGATTCAAGGTCATTGTTTTATACGCACGGACTCAGGAAATCTCTCAAAAGATCTATGGTTACAAACTTCAGGGGAAGACATTTCTAAACTGATAGTCTATTACCGGGTAAGTCTCAAGACTATCTAGTTCTAAACCAACTACCTATTACCGGTAACTCTCAAGGTAGAGAGGTAGGAAATTCTAAAACCTATTACCGGGTAACTCTCAAGGTAGAGAGGTAGGAAATTCTAAACAAACCAAACTCCAAACTAAGGGAAAGGTAAACCATTACCGGGTAAGTCTCAGGTATTACCCTACTTAGGACAAAATCTAGGCACACTCAACCTAATAGAGGTTTTCACCTCTATTACCTATGGTCGAACACTCAAGTATCTAAGCGGAACATTACCGGGTAGATCTCAATTCTGGTTTAGGTTACTAGCTAGATGAATTCTAACTAGGTTCAAGAACAAGCCAACCAAAGGATTTCAAAGCTATTCAAACCAAGCAATAAGCACAATTCCATCATAGTCCGGGTATAAACAAATCCCAATTCACCTTGGATCCACAAGAGTTTTAGCCAACAATCGACATTTCAAACGCAATCATCAATCCACTCAATTCAATGGAAGAAACAATCATCAATCCAAGCAATTCAATGGAAGAAGCAATTATCAATCCAATCAATTCAATTAATTCAAGAGAGAATGCATAAACAAGAACTAAAATAGAGATTAAAGAAGAAACTTAGCTTTATTGATAGAAGATTAGCAAAACGTCAAAATCCCAAATATTTGCGAAGTTCCTCCAAGCTCAATCAAGTTCAACAATGGCCAACAATGATGTAGGGCAAAGGGAGAAGAAAAGGGGAAAAAGCTCTCTCCAAAGGAGCTCGAAATTAGAATGAAACGGGAACCCCCGGAAATCATTTAGGGCTTTCCTTTTATATCCCGTGACGGGCTTCCCTAAAACAGATCCGAAAAATAACGAAATAAATCGGCGCACAGGAATCTCGGTCGGAAATCTCGGTAGGTGACCGAGATTTTTGAACCTCGGGGCCGAGATTCGCTTCGTGATCCAGCGTTGACAAAATCTCGGTCGGAAATCTCAGTCAAATGTGAAAAATCTCGGCCGAGATCGGGACCGAGATTCTTCGACAGAAACTTCTGATATGGGATCTCGGTTGAGCTGACTCGAATCTCGGCTGAGATGGCTCGGATCTCGGCCGAGATTTCTCGGATCTCGGCCGAGATGGCTCGGATCTCTGCCGAGATTTCTCGGATCTCGTCCGAGATCATGTGGATCTCGACCGAGATTGCTCCAATCTCGTGCGTTTCGTCTTGGCTCGTCTTTTCCTCCTTTCCCGTGCCTGCGTGATCGCTCCTAAGCGTCTATCCCGAGGCCTGATTCTCAAATGCACCGTTTTAGCTCTGAAACACGCCAAAGTACCTACAAATACACCAAAAGTGTGTGTAGACATCTATACTCGCAAAGTTGCATTAAACAAGTATAAAGAACACAACTTAAGGCTAAAACATGCATGCGGGAAAAGGGAAAACTAACTATATGCTCTACTAAACTAGGTCGATAATTCATGTTATCAAAGCCCAAATGGCATCACTACAAACTCGTAGTGGCCATATCTGGTCCGGAATGTTGTCCTGTGCACATCCTGCTCTCTCACCCTCAGCTGGTGATACCCTGAACGCAGGTCAATCCTGGAAAACACAGTCGCTCCCTGGAGCTGATCTAACAAATCATCAATACGAGGCAGTGGATACTAGTTCTTGATAGTCACCTTGTTCAGCTCTCTGTAATCTATACACAACCTCAATGATTCGTCCTTCTTCCGTACGAAGAGGATAGGTGCTCCCCATGGGGACACGCTAGGGCGAATGAAGCCCTTCTCAACCAGCTCCTCAAGTTGCTTCTTCAACTCCAGCCTCTCGACAGGCGCCATCCGGTATGGGGCCTTCGAGATCGGTCTCGTACCAAGCTCTAAATCAATACTGAAGTCCACACTCCTCTGAGGTGGCAAACTGGACGGCTCAACAAATACATCTGCAAAATCACAGACAACTGGGATATCCTCTAATGCTGGACTCTCCCCCTCCTTCATGGCATAACACCAAAAGGCATCACAACCCTGAGCAATCAGTCTAGCTGCCCGTATCGCACTGATAACCATGCCTGTCTTTCCAAGGTCCCAACCTCGGAAAACCTCTATCTGACCTAACTCGGTAGAGAGGGTAACAGTCCTCCTACCTACATCTAAGACTACAGAATGTCTATCCATCCAATCCATACCTAGAATGACTTCTTCATGCTCTAATGGCATGACAAAGAAGTCAACTAGTAACACACGAGTCCCTACAGAAATGGGACAACCATGAATCTCACGGGTACCTCTGACCCTACCACCATCGGGTAACCCTATAATAAAGGGCATCCCCTCAACCGTATCTAGACTCATACGCTCTACACAGGCATCAGAAATAAAAGAATGCGTAGCACCAGTATCAAATTACACTCTAACATGTAAACCATGAATCAGAATGGTACCTGTAGCAGTCGGTGCAGCTGGCTCCTCTGCACTCCTCATCTCAAAAACACGACCCTGTGGGCCTCTGGTATCAGTGGTGCTCCCACCACCACCTCTGCCTCTACTCGGCTCAGGAGCAGATCCCTGAGTCGTAAGGCGATCTGGGACTCTCTGTTGTCCCTGTGTCTGCTGCTGTTGAGGTGGCCTCTGCCCACCTCCCGCTACACTGGCACGGGAAGAACCCTACTGAGATGAAGCTCCGCCCTAGCGAAAGTAAACACCTCTTTGACCCTGCCTACCACAAGTGTAGCAAGTCACTAGTGGCCTCGTGCACTCGGGCCTCATATGTCCTGGATCACCACAGTTAAAACACTGACGTCCCTTATCTGCAACTGGTGCAGATGAGGGGTAACTCTGGCGTCTCTAACCTCGCCAAACACTAGCAGCACCACCAGTATCACTGGTCTGCCTTGTACGCTGCCTCTTCTCAAACCCTCCGGTCTGAGATGCTCTCATATGACCAGCTCGCTCCCTCTCATAGTCGGAAGCTCTGTGCTGATAATCAACCAAGGTCTCACAGTGAAACCCTGCCATGTAAGTCTGGGTAGTATCCCTCAGTCGTCGGAAAAACATATATACATGCTGATCTACAAGATGTGCAGCTGGACGCAGCGATGTCAGTTCCTCCTGGAATCTCCTGATAGGCTCGGGGACTAGTACATCCTCAAACCCAGCCTCCACAAAATCCCGTAGTTTCTCCCTCTTTAGTGAGGCAGGGCAGAAACGCTCTCTAATCAGGGTCCTCATCTGATCATAACTACTAACCTTACCCCGTACAGACCTCCACCAATGTTGTGCCAAATCCCGGAATAAAGTCTGCACCAACTCGATATGTCTGTCCACTGGACATCTAATGGACTCCAGAGCTGAGTCCACATGCCCAATCCAGAGCTCAACCTCTAACCCCACCTTCCCAGTGAAAGGGGGTACACCCATCTAGTGGAATGCCTTCAACCAGGTATCTGGTCTAGGCCCTCGATGCTCCTCTCGAACCTGAGGAATCTCAACAGCATGTGCCTGTACAACTAGCACCTGAGTCACTCCGTGGGATCTCTCAGATTGTCCCTCCTGTGCCTCTAAATCTGGGGCACGTCTACCGGCTCTGGAAGCCTCCTCTACTCGTCAGATATAAGCACGGAACTCTGATCCCCCATGGAGACACGATCAGACTCACCAGACTGGGCTCTCTGTGACCCCCGTCTCTCAGCTGCACAGTTCCTAGTCTCAGGAACGGCACTCTCAGCAACCTCCTCATGTATCTCTCCTGCTGCGTGTGAACCACCAGCAGGAGTCCTACCTCGTCCTCTACATAGGGGGGGTCTACCTCTACCTCGTCTAGCTGCAGGTAAGGCTCTAGTCTGAACCATCTGCAGAAAACGTAAATCTAACTTAGAAGGCTATATATATGCCATATGTATAGATATATATCAAATAAATCATAACAGAATATCTATATATATCTATACTGTCGAGATCTTCAGAGGGGCGATAGCTCACGTACACGGTATCCCAAAACATTTGTACTCATTTCAAAACCAAAACCTTTTGAAAAGTCATACCCCTTTCCGGATTCTGTTTATTTATCTATTCGACCTTTATCGCAGATTACAAGTGCCATTGTTGTCAACTTGGGCTCTGATACCAACTTTGTAACACCCCAAATCCGTAGGACTCGAGGTGCTACTGGGCTAGGATCTCACAATGGATCCTGACCCTAGCCTGACAACAAGTTCACTGAATCTTACAACAAGGCACAGATAGATTAAAACAAAACATAAAACTGATATATATATATATATATATATATATATATATATACACATATCAAAAGGTAATACAAAGTAACCGTTGAGCACAAAATCAAAGTATATATCCGTACAATATAAAAACCACATAACCCACGATATCAACCCTGTGTACGGAGCCCTCAGCGGATCACCCCTATGGATCACTCTGCAGCTCTCCTAACCTACAAAGGATCTACAACACAGTATAAAACCGTTAGCTAACCAAACACATATATAAGAAGATGTTAGAGCACAAACACACATTAGAAATCATAACACATCATCATGCTTTCACACATTTACCCGGTTTATTATCTTTATAACGTCAATCACTCAAATAGTATATAGATCTGCATATGAAAATATGTGACACGAGGTATGTATATAATCCTCGCCTCTACGTGCAATAGCTAGCTAGAGTGGTATCAGCGCACCTTCCCTTATACCATAAGGAGTGGTCAGTGCCCTTCCCGTATACCAGAACTAACTAGCTTATAGAGAACTTCCCAGACTCCACTACGGGATGAAAGGTAAGTTGTCACAACCACTACAATGGGCGGTCAATATAACATAGGTCAGTAATGAACCATATCGCATGCTATAAAGCATATAACAAACACCACTCATGCATACATCCAATATAAGGATGGTAGCTAAGTAAGTCCTATGGACTTACCTCAACCTCAGTAGGAGTCTCAACCACGATCTTAAACCCAGTCCACTCCAATCTGGAGGACAACACTGCCTAATAACAAGGCATAACAATATATCAACTCATATCCATCAAAGGGTCACACCTAGACCCAAGGGATCCATAAGGATCGTAATCCAACTCATAAACCTCAAAGTCATAACCGGCATAAACCATTACATGATCATCCTCAATCTATCCTTATATATGTACCTAGCATGCCACTAAACCGCTCATACTAGGAAAGGAAAGGATCTACCTAACTCTAGGTAGACCCGGGACAAGACGCACCTGCGTAACAAGAGAGACACAGGGGCGGAACAGGCAACCCGCAGGTGCGGCAAGGCTCAGCCGCAGGCGCGGTGACAAAGGCCGCAGGCACGGCGCAGGCGCTGTGGCACGGCTTCCGCAGGGGTGGCGGCTTCCAGGTGCGGGGGCGGCGACGGTGCAGAACGTGATCCCGCGACTCTTCTTCGGCTCTTCACGTGATCAAATCACGTCTTCTCCATTCCACACCCAAGTACATACATATACATACATATTCCAACATCAATCTATGATCCATTCATCTAATCCTAAGCTAGGGAAGAAGAACAAGAAAGAAAGAAAAGAAGGAAAAGCAAGAAGCTTACCACACTTGTGGTCCTAGACCAGGAAAAGATCACCAACACTGCCTCAGTTGGCTCCCAAGCTCAGTAACAACATCATACAACATCAACCTCACAAGGCCACACAAAAACTCTTCCAAACCAAGAGGAAACCCACACACAAGATCAAGAAGGAAGGAGAAGGAAGCAAGAAGGACGTGAAGGCAGTTGGGAAAGGGAATGAAGATGCTCAGCAAGCCAAAGCAAAGGAATCAGATTAAGGAAAGAAAGGGTAAAGCACGGGTCAAATGGTCAACAAAACCGGCTACAGCCGTCGGAAACCGCAGGGGCGGTTCCCTGGGCCGCGGGAGCGGAAACCCGCTGGGGCGGCACACAAGCCCACGGGGGCGGCACACAAGCCCGCGGGGGCGGCTAAGGTAAAAACTAGGTCCAAAAGACTAAGGCTCTTACATGTAGTGCTTCATACTTAAAAACAGCTTCTCTATGTTACACAGGTTGATGAAGATAGTGAGAACATGATACGACGTTTGAAGGTCCATATAGCACAATTTTCCTATGATGATTTGAACTTGAGTTTCGGTTGTCGCTTTTGTGGTAAAGTGAGTCCTAACGAGTGTATCCGCTACGAAGAAGAATACTTTTGTCAAACTTATGCTCTTAATAGAAAAGAAGAACCGAGGTAATCTTTCCATTTGAGAGCAATTCATAAATTATTATGTATATAAACATGTACTAAAACGTGATAACTTATTTGCAGAATTCATTTCCAGTTCCAATTCACCGATGACACAATAACAATGACTCGTGACGCTTACACAAAAAATGCTGAGAAACTTCTGAATGTTAACAATAACGCATTCTATGCAGTGACGTTACTTGTAATATTTTCCTCTTTACGTTATATGCTTCTTATCTACATGTACACTTTCATATCTAATAGGTGTATTACGTATTACATATCACATGAAAGAAGAGATGTTGTTAATAGAGCATTGCTTAGGTACAACATAGACTATGCTAGCATCATAATTTCGCCAATGAAGAACTTACTTCGGTCACACATGGTAATAAAATGGTACCTGAAAGATGTTCTTCCCTGAAGCTTTTCAGACAGAGGAAACTGATGTTAGAACTTCTACTTATTACAATGTCATTTTGTAGAACTTAGATTTGTTGTAATCTTCCTATTTCCTGCTTATGTACTTAAGTATTTGAACACGTTTTTGGTTACTTCAGTCCATCTACCTTATGAACAAATTATGCCTTCCTAATTTTATGTGGAAGACAGCTAATCAGTCTTATCTGCTTAATCCTTTTGCATAATTCTCCGGTTCTACTCCGTAAACTGTATTCTCTAATAGCGTTTCGATCGCGCATACGTAACACGCGCGCAACAACTAGTATGTGTGTGTATCTAGGCATGTACATGCGTTACAATTGCAACCGTTGAAAGTATCGACAGTCTATTTGGAAGGTATTGCAATTTTATGCGAAACATGCATATATGCATCAAGGGTGGATGGTAACAAATATAGATGTAAGAGATATGATAATTTCGTCCACTCAAAATTTATTATCTATCTATCTATATTTTTATATTTTGTACGTATTATTACAAGACAAGGATCTCTTACGACACATAATCGTAAGTATATTAAAATAACCACCATCAATCAATATCATGCTATATTATAATTAATATACACAACTTCAAAAAATTCATTAAAAATACCCGTACATGACACTAGATATAAACTAGTTAGATATTAAAAAAGAATTCAACATTCAATTCTCTAAAATTAAGCATACAATTTTTGTAAGTGAAAAAAAAAACCATCTTTTTAAAATAAGGATGGAATTCGGATGATCGAGTCTCCCAATGACAATATCAAATCGCTTCCATCAAACAAAAAGAGAAAGACTTGAAGAAAACCCGCGTCCAATATATGTTTGTTTACGATAGTATAACTACAACCGTTATATACTAAAAATTTTGAGTACGACATTTGCTGATTACCTATCATTAGAGGAAAACAAGTCGAAGTAATTAACAATTTAAAATTGTAATTATAAACTATATCTTCTTCTAACGTTTATGAAGTTTCACCTATAAAAATAAGGGGTCTAATGTTCCTATTTTTTCAAAGAAAATGGAACTAAGAGCATACCAACAGATAAAGTTGTCGAGGGTGTTGCCAACATATAATTATATGTTAACGAGTATTGTCGACGGACTAGATTATTAGAGTATTTCCAATGGATGAGACGCTCAGTGTGATACCAATAGTTTGAAATTTACAAACGGATGACAAGTTCCAACGGATGAGCTATATATTCGAACAACCTTAACAGTCGGAAAATATCGATCAGTATTATCAATTATTCCAGTAGTGATTAGAATGAAAAACAAATAAAAGTAATATGGATATGTATAAGGTATATGAACGTTTTTCACGTTAGTAGTGGAGTATGATATATATATCTATCGGCCTGTGTAGTATATGTCTCCTCAGATTGATCTTCTAAGCCCATCATCATTTTCTGGGTTAGTTAGCAAACCGGCTTCCCTTACTGACGTGCTTGTGTTTACCTGACCAAAACCGGTCCAACATATATATAATCTTACACTAGATTATCATCCAAGGATCTATACAAATACATTTGTGCTTTGACTTTGAAGTGGAACTTAACTTATTACGTACATTCATTTACAGAGTGGAAAGGCGAATATCAAATATGATCAATGTGTTTGCTTTCATTGGAAGTGGGGAAAAGTATTGTACTCCATCAAAAGTTGCTTTTGGAAGCTATAACTATATTAGTGATAGTGTGAATTTGATAGGTGCACTTGTACGTTGTAAGGTTGTGGTCGATTGTAATTCTATATTATAGATACACTAAATGTAGCATGTTGCAAGCATCGTTACATTCTAGGGGTGGGCATGATACGGAAATAAGATTGAGGTCATTTCATGTTACATTCTGGCTATTATATTTAAGACAGGATCAAAATGGACATGGTGATTTTTATATGAATCCCGTTGGGACCTATTTTGATTGGGATCCAAACAGGATCAATCTCACTTTATTTATAATCATTTACCGTGTTTAAACTTTACAATTTATATACAATATTTGTATATATAACACTTGAAATAAAGTACATTAAAATTTTCAATAATTATTATGTATTATATAATCTCCTCAAATATAGTCAGATGTTGTTTGAACATAAATAAAATTAAGTACAAATAGTAACAAATCATTAATGTATTCCGGTCATTTGACTATTTATTATTTTTAGGCGTGCATAATTAAAAAAAAAAAGTATTTAACTAATATTTTTTTTCTTAGGGATTTGATTTTATTTATATTTTATTTTAAAATTTTAGTATATACGCGATGAGATAAGCCTAGTGTGATGAACAAGTTAATGCATGTATACTGTCCTATATAATTTTGATAAGACGAGACGGGACAAACCTAGTGAGATAAACAAGTTAATGCCTGTACACCGTCCATTTATTTTTGACAGGACGAATTCGGAACGAAACTATAATCTTTGGACAAAATTTCACCGGAATTGAAACAATACCGGAATATAATCGGAATTTACGGAAATTGTGTCCCCACGTAGTAAGTACACTTAGGTGTTGACTTTTGATATGGTAGTGGTCACTAGCCTGCATACCACGTTCATTCATTATGAATTCCATCAAGTATTTGAGTACTTACTTTGAATGTTGTCATGTTTCACGTCCAAAGTCGTATGCTTGTACGTAACAATCATAAAGAAGCATCGTATAAAAAGTCTTACAAATTAACTTAATTCAACATAGAAATCCAAATTTCAAACTGAAATCGAATCGGTTTAAAACAAATGCAACATTATACATTCATCTTATAATAATGAATTAATCTAGCAAGAATTTCACATATCAATTAAATCAAGAAAAATTTGAATGATATCCAAAATCACAAACCTAACTAGAAGAAAAAACAAGTAACATGATTTATGTAATTATGTAAAGAATAGAATATGAATTTGTGAAAGGCCACCACAAGTACCTTACTATATATATATAGACCCCGCAGGCAGCACATTAAGGTATCTGCAGGCTTAGCTAGCTAGGAAGGAAGATGAAAAGCTTTGCCCTCCTCATCTTGCTCCTTGCTTATGCCTTGTTTGTGCAGGGTAATTAAGCTCAATATCCAACTTTTTAGTTCAGTTTTTATATTCCATGTATAAAATATTTGGTCTGTTGCATGCAGGTGGAGTTGAAGCCTGTAAGGATGTTTATTGTCCCACAAACAAGGTAAATATATAGAAAATATTCATTTTATATTGTTTATAACATTGTGAATCATATTAATTACTCTATCTGTTTTTCAATACTTGTCATTTAAACTCTAAAATTTTAGTTATTTAACTTTATAAGTGTTATAAATACTCAAACTTTTTATAAATATAATTCTAACTACTTTTTCATTTATTGTTTGTATTTTTAAATCACTATTTCATCTTTTCTCATACAACTCTCTACATTATGCCATCGTTTTTATACAATTTTAAAAAAATTATTATACATTATTAAATATTATGATTTCTGCTTTTAGATTTCTTAATTTGTGTGGTTTTTTTTTTATCTAACGACGTCTATCGATAATCGAAAGAGTATAAAATTGTGATTGTATGGAAGGGTATGATAAAGAGGTCAAGGAAGGCCTTAGAGGTGGATGTGGTGGATTATGAGAAGCCAGGTCCCAACCCTAAGCATGAAGGTGGAAGAGGGAAGCCTATTGGTAATTAACAATGGCGGCCAAATAAAAGAAACACTGCCTTCTTCAATGTTTCTTATTCTCATGTATCTAGCTACTATAAAAGCAAAAACACGTACATTCCAACGTATGCATGTTGGTGGGTTTGATTATAAAGTGTGTTTGAATGATATGTATACGGTGTTCATGTGTTGCGGCTCAACTTATTTTTAAATTGTTCGGTTAAAAGCCTGAGTTTGTTTATTAACGCAGTTTATAGACCATGATTTGAAGATGGACAAAGTCATCTTCAATTCATGGTCCAATTTTAGAAAAATATACTAAATAGTGAAGATAAAATATAACTTCCTAAATTACTAGAGTAACATAAGATGACATCTAACTCGATGTCAAGTGTTCTTCCAAGTAGCTCCGAAAGACGTTAAATGAGGGCTCAAATACTTGATGGAATTCATAATGAATGAATGTTATTATACTACGCATATGTTTATCATTTTCTGGTTACTTCAGTTTATTACTTCATCAATTTAAGCTAACTTCTTTTTAAATTATAGCTTTAATTAATAAAGCGTGGTGTATGAGGTAAGATGGAAGCACACGAAGCCCATAGAAAATAGGATGAATTCCCTCCTACCCTAGAAAGTAAGATGAATTCTAAATAAATCATTTCTGCCTCAACTTTGGTATTCCTTGAAGACAATGGAGACTATGTTCTCAATGCTTCAACAATAGCATTAATCCGAGAGAACCAGTTCAACGGAGATCCAAAGGAAAGTCCACATCAACACTTGAGGCAATTCGAACTATGTAATTTCATAATGTATCCGGAGACGCTATAATGATGCGAGCATTGGTTTTCTCTCTATATGAAAAAGCTAAAGAGTGGTTTTTCAAAGAACCAAAATGTAAGTATTCTTTTTGGGATGACTTTGCAACAAAATTTCTTAGTACCTTCTTTCCACCTGACAGAAGGACATGGCAGTACAAAAAAAGATATTTCAAATTCAAAATGCCAGATGGAGAGAGATTACACAATGCATGGAGAAGATTTACCGACTTGCTTAATCTTTGCTCGCACCATGGGTACCTAAGTAAGTCTTGTTAAAAAATTTCTATGCGGCTCTCAACGAGAAAACGTGCGAGATAGTAGACATTGCAAATTGTCATCGATTTCCTTATTTACCTATCAATGAAGCATGAAAATACCTTGAAGTAACAACTCTTTTCAAGGAAGCTTATCCAATTAACATAAAAGTTTAAGAATTAAGAAGTGTCAAGGTATGTACCGAAAACCCTCTTATTCTAGAATCAAGCGTTGAAGATGCAACTATTAAGGAAGAGATGAAGGAAATGAAAACTATAGTAGCAAAGCTCAAAGTAGCCTTACATATTTTGAAAATTAAGAAACTGAAATTGAACAAAACTCTTGAGCAAATAAACACCATTTTTGATCAGTCTCCAAAGGTTTTAGAACTCAAAGAAATGACGAAAGAAGAGGAACCACTCTATATTCCTCTTCCTCCACACAAGCCACCACTTCATTTCCTCAAAAAAGGAACAAGGCAATCATAGATGCACGATCGGGAGATTTCTCTAGCTAATGAAGAAATTTTCAATAAATATCCCTGATGCCGATGCAATCACACAATGTCAAACTATGTCAAGTTCATGAAAGACGTCTTGTCGAACAAGAGTCTAGCCAAGAGCAAAGAATTTATTCCCCTTACCAAAAAGTGCAGTGCATTACTCATAGATCAAATGCTAGATAATCGAGAAGATCTTGGAAGCTTTTGTGTTCCTCTGAACATTGAAGGGCAACCTCAAGACTGCCTTTGCGATCTAGAAGCCAACGTAAACATCATTCCACTCGATCTTTGCAACAAACTGAATCTTAAAGACATTCAACTGGTTAAGTTCACTCTTGTTATGGCAAATAGAACTACAGTTAAACCTGTAGGAATAATAACTGACGTATAGGTCCAACTTAATGGTTTCAATGTTCTAATATACTTTTTTGTCATAGACGTCAATATTTCTTCCATACTTGTCATCCTAGGAAGACCTTTTCTAGCTACTACAGGTACACTCATTAATGTATGCGAAAGAATCTTGCTCTTTTGTTATGGAGACAAAACGATAGAATACAATCTTTCTACAGCTATCAATCATCCATGCGAAAACTAAGGAGTAAACTTCACCAATGAAGTAGATCTCATTGTGGAAGAATGTATCGACACCATGATCACTGATGATCCTGTGTAGGTTTGTTTGTATAACAATGTGCAAGACCTAGAAGAAGACAAAATGTTATCACCGTCATTTCACTTACTCGAAGGCTCCATTGAAGATCCAACTACAACCTTCGAATCTCTCTAAAAACCAAGGTTTGCCGACAGATTGGCATATGAAAAATCCAACAAAAAGCAAATCTTTGCACGCCATATATATCAAGGAACCTCCTGGAATTTCATCCATTTCACCAAAGCTTGAACTTAAACCCCTCCCGAAACTCTCAAGTACAAATATCTCGGACCCAACTCAAATTTTTTGGTCATTGTTAGTTCTTCACTTTTTAAAAATGAGACTGAGAGCCTCCTTAAAGTACTAACATCACACAAAGAAAAGAACCTAGCCTGGGATATTCTATTGATGATCTTACATGAGTTAGCCCCTTTTTTGTGCATGTATAAGATCCCTCTAGAAGAAGAATTTAAGCCCTCCAAGGAAGCACAAAGAAGACTCAATCCACCAATAATAGAGGTGGGTAACAAGGAAATCCTTAAGCTACTTAATGTAGGAATCATCTATCTCATCTCCAATAGCCATGGGTTAGCCTTGTGCACGTTGTACCAAAGAGAGGTGGAATGATTGTTGTCAAGAACGACATAAATGAGCTTATCCCACAAAGAACCGTCACTAGGTGGAGAATGTGCATCAACTACAAACGTTGAAACAAAGCATCAAGAAAGGATCATTTCCCGTTACTATTCATTGATCAAATGCTTGAAAGGTTAGCTAAACACTCTCATTCTATTGGCTTGACGGGTACAGTGGTTTCATTCAGATTCCCATCCGTCCAGATGATCAGGAGAAGACTACCTTCACTTTCCCATACGGAACGTTTGCGTACCGTAGGATGCCTTTCGGATTATAAAACTCTCCGGTTACTTTCCAAAGATGCATGATTGCAATCTTTTCAAACTTGATCGGAAGTATTATGGAAGTCTTTATGGATGATTTCTCCATTTATAGAGGATCCTTTGATGAATGCCTAAAAACCTCACTTGAGTACTTGATCGATGCATTGAGTCTAATCTTTTTTTTTTTGAATCGAAAAAATGTCATTTCATGGTTAATGAAGAAATTGTTTCAGGACATTTAGTATCCCAAAGGGGAATTGATGTGATAAAGTTAAAGTTGAACTCATTAAAAAACTTCCTCCCCCGTCCTTTTACTCCTTGCTCACACTTCCTTGCCTTTCATATTCTAGGACTATACTTTCGAAACATCCACATTTTTTATCAACCGTCCCATCTACTTCCACCCTTCAAAACAACACCCCATACCAACTCCTTCACAAAACAAAGCCGGACCTACGATTTTTATGTGTCTTTGGATGTCTCTACTTTCCCGATCTACAACCATACAACACCTATAAACTCTACTATCGTTCAAAACCATGCATCTTTCTAGGTTATGCGCCGAACCACAAAGGATATATCTGCTTTGATCTTCTAATCATACGGATTTACATTTTTCATGATGTGTTATTTCATGAAATCCAGTTTTCTCTTACATCCCAATCTCCAACAAAGGCCCAACCTACCCTATTAATTCCCACAAACCTAACTTCTCTTCCATTATTTCTTATCCAAGTCATGAACTCTGCACAACACTTAAGGCCAAACCCTATAACCTTCATACCCACTTTGTAACACCCCAAATCCGTGGGACTCGATGTGCTACTGGGTTAGGATCTCACAATGGATCCTGACCCTAGCCTGACAACAAGTTCACTGAATCTTACAACAAGGCACCAATAGATTAAAACAAAACATAAAACTGATATATATATATATATATATATATATATATATATATATATATATATATATATATATACATATCAAAAGGATGATACAAAGTACTGCTGAGTACAAAGTCAAACAGAAATCCGAACAATAATAATAACCCAAAATCCCACGATAACGCCCAGTGTACGGAACCCTCAGCAGATCACCCCTCTGGATCACTCTACAGCTCTCCTAACCTGCAAAGGATCTACAACACGGTATAAAACCGTTAGCTAACCATACACATATATAAGAAGATGCTAGAGCACAATCACATATCAATAATATTAACACCTCATCATGATATCACACATTTACCCGGTTTATTATCTTTATAACGTTAATCACTCAATAGTATATAAATCAGTATATGAAAATACGTGACACGAAGAATGAATATAATCCTCGCCTCTGCGTGCAATAGCTAGCTGGAGTGGTATCAGCGCACTTTCCCGTATACCATATGGAGTGGTAGGTGCCCTTCCCGTATAACAGAACTAACTAGCTTACAAAGAACTTCCCAGACTCCACTACGGGATGAAAGGTAAGTTGTCACAACCACTACAATGGGCGGTCAATATAACATAGGTCGGTGACCATCATAAAGCATGCTATAAAGCACATAACAAACACCACTCATGCACACATCCAATATAAGGATGGCATCTAAGTAAGTCCTATGGACTTACCTCAATCTCAGGAGTAAACTCAACCACGATCAACTCTCCGACTGGTCCACTCCAAACTGGAGGACAACACGGCCTATACAAGACATACATACATATATCAAACTCCTATCACACAAAGGGGTCACACCTAGCCCCAAGGGATCCATAAAGATCATATCCAACTCGTAAACCTCAAGGCCGTAACCGGCATATCTATATCATACTCATCATAAACCGATACCTAGCATGGTACTAGTTCCCTCATACTAGGAAAGGAAAGGAGCTACCCAACTATGGGTAGTCCCGGGACAAGACGCACCTGCGTGATCAAGGGACGCAGGAGTGGAGTAGACAACCCGCAGGCGCAACAGGGATCAGCCGCAGGCGCGGTGACACGGGACACAGGCAACGCAGGCAAGGCGCTGGTGCTGGCGCTGGCGCTACGGCACAACTTCCGCAGGGGCGGCGGCTTCTAGGCGCGGGAGCGCGTCAGTGCAGAACTTGAACCCGCGGCTTCTCTTTGGCTCTTCACGTAATCAAATCACGTCTTCTCTCATCCAATTCACACACATGCAACAACATACACATTCCATCATCATCCTATGTCCAAAGATCTAATCCTAAGCTAAGGAGATGGAAACAAAGAAGAAGAGAAGGAGAAGAAGCAAGAACTCACCACTACTGAAGATCCTAGGCTGCAGGGAGAGTCACACACATCAGTAGCTGGCTTCCAAGCTCAACATACACATCACTAGCATCATCATCAACCACAAAGTACAACTTCCAAGCCAAACTCCAAGGAGAACAAGAACAAGATCAAAGGAAGGGATGAAGGAGAAGCAAGGAGGACGTGAGCACTGAGGAAGAGAAGTGAAGATGAAAACCATTGATCAGCCAAGGGAAAGGAAAGAAGTAAGCAAAGGGTAAAGCACGGGTCAAAGGAGTCAACAAAATCGGCTGCAGCCGTCGGAAACCGCAGGGGCGGTTCCTTGAGCCGCAGGGGCCGCAACCCGCAGGGCGCGGCAGTCAGACCCGCAGGTGCGGAAAGGCCAATCTCGGCCAAGCCAATCTCGGTTAAGGACCAAGACTAGGTCCGAAAGAATAGGGCTCTCACACACTTCCTCTAACCCAATATCCCCTTTACCTACTTCACCATACCTAAATTCTCAACATCCAACCAATTCAATGACTCCTCCAATTTCCCAAAGACCATCATCCGTCTCCCAACTTGACCTAACATCACCCTCTAGTCGTGAATCGCTTCCAACCTCTTCCGCATCTCATCTTGCGATAATCCTTCCTCGGATGACTACTTTCTTATCCTCTTAAATTTTCAGTTTTAAACCCTTTTAAAAAAAAAACTAAAGCAACTTATGTTTGAATTAATATTTTATTTTTATCGTGAACACAAATTTTATTATAATTTATGTTCGAATATCTTTAAAATAAATATATAATTGTAAAAACCAAATATTTTTTTTTGTATTAGATAACAAAAAAACTTATGAGATACAAAAATTAAACTAGTTTTTGGTAAAAAAAAGTAATCAAGAGAACTTGCAGCTAAAAAAATGTACAAAATTCAAGGCGAAAACTTTTTAGGGGTTACTTTAAAAATCTATGCAATGTATATTCTATTAAACCGGTTATTTAGGAAGATTTTGAAAGAAAATTCTCAATATTTATTTTTTTTGTTCTTTTCTCAAAGTGTTTAAACAAGGGCATGTTTACTCGTAGTTTATTTATATTTTATTTATTTTACAAACCTTGAGTTTAATTTTTGTGAAACACTTAGAGATTGGTTTAATTCTCTATGAGTTTATTCGGGTTTATAAACCACTCAAACATAAACTTATCCAACCAAGGTTATTTTTGTTTGGATGGGTTTATTTTTGTTTAAAACCCGATTTTGGCGTTGTGCTTTTTCAACACGATATTTTTTGTTCATCCCTATGCATTCTCCATCGTTCTTCAATTTTTGTAGGGGTATAAGTGTATTGAACAAAAATAAATCCAAAAAATAAACTACAAGTAAACAACCTTACATAATATATATATATATATATATATATATATATATATATATATATATATATATATATATATATATATATATATATATATATTCCCATTGAGAAATAAATCCGATAATAAACTATAAACCCGTATAAAATTATTTAGTTTATAAACCCGAAAATAAATTAATATGGACCCTGAATCTACAAACCTAAATAATTCTAAATTGGTGACCAGTATTTATCCTATTAACAAAAAAATAAAAGAAACACTAGCTACCAAGAAATAAGAGGGGCTATATTTAATCCTTTCGTTGGTGAGCTAGCCAGTAGCCATCACTCCACCAAAGCCTTATTTGTAGTTATTCATAATAAAATAGAGTTTGTTGTTGAATTGGATACTGATGTCGACCGTAAGAATTTTCATGATGTAACTCTGACTGATGATGAGTTGTTATTCCTTATGTTTGTGCTCATGCTTTAATATGTTTTTAATCGACACTTCAAATGGAATTGATGCTAAATAATTGACAACAAATCGAGTATTAAACCCTATGCATGATTCTTTTCACGAGTCTGGCTTAATATTTTGGGAGTAGTTTAAATAAAACAGTTTCTTCCTATGTTAAATTTAAAAAGATGATTTATATAATGCTATAATATGAAACGGTTAGTAATTAATTAAATATGGTCTAAATGTTCAATTATTTTGTAAATGAATAGTCGGTGCGTAAATTTAACTAAGATGATTAATTAGTATTCTAATTTAATAAATTTTAGTAAAGTAATTAAATATAACATGATATATTCACAAAATACTAATTAAACTTTAATTATAGAAAACAAATAATAACAATGTTTTTTGAATATTGACCTCGTCCATTTTCAACGATATATTGGGCGTCAAGTGAAAAAGGATGGTTTCCTACAAAATCGACAATGAATCTTATCCAAAAACGTAAGGTGGGAATACAATGTGACAAAACATAGATTTTGGAATATCAATATAATGCCAAAAGTTAAAAAAATTTTGTGAAAAATTTTCCTTCATGGCATTCCAACAAAAGAAAACCTATAAAAACAAAAAGTTCTGGTTTTAATGCACTGCGAACTTTGTCAGCACCCGATCAAGAGTGTCAAACACCTATTCTTCAAATGCCCGTATACATTGTATAATATCAAAAATGATAAAGTTAAAACACTATTATACAACTACAACCCATCATGCCACAAAGTAATAGACATCATCATGAAAATCAAGAAAAAATGCGACCCAATAGAGTTAAGACAAATAGTAATTACATGTTGGAACATTTGGCTGACGAGAACCAAACAACTTTTAACAAGAAAAAAAAACCCACATGATTTAAATTAAACCATTTTACCCAAAAACAAATTAAAGACTAGAATGAGGTTATTTAAAAAACAACAAACTATAACACATTGCCTCCAAAACAACGACAAAAAACAAAAAAACATTAAATGGAAGAGACTAAGTTTGAACTCTGTCAAAATTAATTTTGATGCTTCTAAACACTCTAAGTGAACACAAAAGGCATTAAGGCGTTGTGGTCCCCTCTTACAGCACATATTCCGGTCAGAATTACGGAGTGTTAACGGTGTGATACGCGTTAATTTTTTGTAGATATAAAAATTCTATCAGACTTTCTTTTCGTTCAAAATTTGTGTAAGTCTCATTCAAATTTTTTGTTGTGTTAGTTCAAATTATATATATTAATGGTTCATTCATTTTACAATTTATTTTTTAGTTTCAACACAATACATGAACTAATAATATAAAATGTTTGAACTAATCTACTATATAATGTTAAAGTAGAAGTGTATTAAGTGAGGTGTTGTCGTCACATTAGGCCACATTGGATTTGTTTACATATCACCACCACATTAAGCAACATAAGATTTTGCCACATGTTACTATCACATTTTGCCACGTCGAATTTTGTCATATCTTATTTATATAAAGTCAATTAGTTTCACTTTTATTTTTATTTTTTTTAATTAAATGTATGATATAATAAAATAAATTTCTTTATTTTACAAATATTATACTATTTATGTGTGAGAAATTATATTATATAGATTTTTTTTACTCAAGTTATTTTTAATCAAATATATATAATTGACCATGTACCGTTTACATTTCAAAAATTAGGCACTGATGCCGTTTTAAGAGGGGATACCTCGCAAAACGCCTTAACTCATGTAGATGGTCTGCTGTTCGAAGAGGGGGGAACATGGTGGCTCATTGGCTAGCTTCCAACTATGTGGGATGCTCTTTTTATTTGATCTCAACTATGGTATGCCTGAACAATTTTGTAAGCTTGTTGATGATGATATTGAAGGTCTAGTGTTTGCTTTTCAAAAATAAAATATTACATTATTATTATTATTATTATTTATATATCTTATTTAGGATAATTTTATAATAGAATAATCTCGTACAATGTTCTTTATAAAATAATTTTAAATTTTATTATTTATTTTTAAAATAATTTAATAATAATTTTTACATAAATATAATAAAGGTTTGTTGAATATTCTAATAGACTATCTATCGTATATTATTTATGTAAATTTATATATATATATATATATATATATATATATATATATATTATGAATAAAATACATGAATACTCTTATAATTAATAATGTGACATCCCGTGTAGACCTGGGAAAACGCAGGCCGACCCGCCCGTTCGACCCGCCCGCCTGCAAAAACGGGCGGGTATGACCAGAAGACTAAGCCCGGACGGGCCTGCCGCCGCCCATCCTTCTCTTTCTCCTCCCGCCGCCCAGAAGTCAGAACTCAGAAGGAGCCAAAAGCTTCTCTTTCTCCTCCCCGCTTCTCTTTCTCCTCCCTTCTTCTCTTCCCATCTTTTCTTTCAATTCTCCTCCCGTCGCCCGGAAGTCAGAACTTAGAAGGAGCCAAAAGCTTCTCTTTCTCCTCCCCGCTTCTCTTTCTCCTCCCATCTTCTCTTCCCATCTTCTCTTTCAATTCTCCTCCCGTCGCCCGGAAGTCAGAACTTAGAAGGAGCCAAAAGCTTCTCTTTCTCCTCCCCGCTTTTCTTTCTCCTCCCATCTTCTCTTCCCATCTTCTCTTTCAATTCTCCTCCCGTCGCCCGGAAGTCAGAACTCAGAAGGAGCCAAAAGCTTCTCTTTCTCCTCCCCGCTTCTCTTTCTCCTCCCGTCTTCTCTTCCCATCTTCTCTTTCAATTCTCCTCCCGTCGTCCGGAAGTCAGAACTCAGAAGGAGCCAAAAGCTTCTCTTTCTCCTCCCCGCTTCTCTTTCTCCTCCCATCTTCTCATCCCGTCTTCCTCGGCATCAACATCTTCCTCCACTGGCGCAGTTTTTCTTCTCTTCCCCGCTGGCAGATCGTCTTCTCTTTTCCTCGACATCGGCATCGGCCTCGGCATCTTCCTCGGCACCGGCATCGGTATCTTCCTCGGCCTCGGCACTGGCATCATCCTGTCTTCCCTTCCCCACTGGTGTGCAGACTCCGGACAGAAAAAAAAAAAAAAAAAAAAAAAAAAAAAATGAGGGATCCTGCGGGCTGCCCAGGTCCGGTTCCGGGCGGATCCAGACATATTTGCCCAGCCCGGAGTCCGGCCCGCATAAACGGGCAACTTTCGAGCTAGGGTCCGGCCTGAGTCCGGGGATGTCCAGGTCTAATCCCGTGCAAAGAAGGAGTACTAAACTAGTAGCACTCTGTTTGAACTAATAGTATAAAAATTTGAAACTTTTTTCTTCTAGATTTTTCCCTTCTTTTTTTTACGAACACTTTTTTCGTTCAAGATTTTTGTAAATTTTACTCATATTATTTGTCTAATTAGTTCAGATTATATTGTCCTAATAGTTCATAAACTTTTACAATTTTTTCCCGTAAGTTCAAAATAATACATGAACAAATATAAACCACTCGCTTTGAACAAATAGTATACAAAAATTTATACTACAAATATTATAATAAAAGTATTATAATACACATAATTAAAAAATTCAAACATTTATAATATTAGTTCAAATTTTGGGTATCATTAACTTGAACATTGTGTTTTATTACTTCAAACATGTACAAGTAAAAAAGTGCATAAAACATAATTAATAAATCGACAAAATAATACATGAACTAACTATAAAAAAAAATATTAGACCTAGTAGTATATAAATTTTGAAAGAATTCACAATTGTTACATTTTCATGAAAATAACATAAATGTCCAGCATTTTCCCTTTCTAAAAAATTTTTTCAAAAGAACAATATTTTCTTTGTACCTTCTAAAAATAGCAAATTTGCCAAAACACTTCTCCCAAATCATGACGTTGTGAACCAATATATCAATTGAATTAACGGTTCAGATTACTTCATAATACCGCGTCGTAGTATATCTCGTTACTTGAGTTGTTTCGGTATGTTTATTAGAAAGAATTTGAAAATATTATTTCATAAAATTCAACTACTCAATAAACAAAAATTTAAACTTAATTACTTGGAGAGAATTTGGGTGAACCGATATAAATTACACGAGCAATATTATAATAAATAACATAATTTTGAATCGTTTTTTTTTTTTACCAAAGTCCTATTATTTATTATTTATTATTTATTTGTACTTAAAGCGTATATGTTCCAACTGGGATACTATATTTTATCTGTAAGAGAGGAAGAAAACACGCGGTCATAGTTGATGGACTGATGGCTGAAACTGGACCTCTCAAATATTGAAGGAAAAGAGGGGGTGCACTGAAACTCTACGTTGCTTTTGTTCTATTCTGCCCTAATACATACACACACTTACCTGCTGTATCATCATTCATCACCGTTGTATGATTCTGGACATACTGAAACTCTCGGCGGCTTTCATTTCCTCAAAATAATAAAATTCATTTTCAATGGCACTAACCTCTCAATAAACACGTACAATAAGTTTGTTTAGCGATATAAAATTAGGTAGATAGAAATTGTTTAAAGAGATAAGTATGATATAAATGAAATGATTATTTGGTAAGATAAATATGATTGTCTATAATTATAAAAATATGTGTTAAATATTTCTTAAATAAAAGAGATGAAAAGAAAAAAGAAAAGGGGTTAAAATAAATTTTCTACCTCAATAATATTTATAATCGAAGTTTTATAGGATTTTACAATTCTCAGAATCTAATTTTCATAATTACCATAATTTAATGCCCTTCATCTTATCATTTTCTTACTAAACAATTTTCATCCCTTAATTTTTAACTAACATAGCGCAACCTATATATCCTAACATAAACTAGGGTTGTGCAAATGTTCAGGCGAATATGAACCCATCTTAATTTTATAAAATCAGAAACTATTTTAAATTGAACACTATCGAAGGAGACTTGAACCGGTTATTTTGGTCCCAGATAGATGGGATCAAGTGTTATTTAGACTAACCGGTCCAAACTGAACCTATATACATTTCAGTTTCAATCCAATAAAAATATTTAGATCTAGAATAATCGATTTCAATCCGGTCTGATAAAAACTTTCCGGGCCCAAAAACAAACGTTGCTATTTGGAGAGTAGCCACGTATTGATGAACTCAGACTCCTGAAAAGCTGCATCGAAAACACAACTTATTCCCACAATACAGCATTTTTATATGTTCTTTATTGTGTGAACGGCGGGGATGTCTTTGGAGGTGCACTTGTAAAGCTGACCATTCCAATTTCGATCAATTACTTAAACTTATCATCAATGATTCATCTAATTCATTGCATTCACCTCCACTGCAACTATGCAACTTGCTATTTATCAGCTTTGTATATATATATATATATATATATATATATATATATATATATATATATATATATATATATATATATAGGTCCCTTCAACACCTTGCAAAATGCAAAACATAGCTTTCAACTCAACATTATTTTGCACTTTCACATTCTAAGACATGTTTTTTCCTGCTGTCATCCGTGTTGTTGTGGGCGTCATAGGTATGAACATTATTGTATCTGACTTTTTTTAATTTGTTTATTTTCAATGATTTGGTTAATTCAATCTATCATCTTTATTGTTTCAGGAAACATCCTTTGTCTATCCTTATTCCTATCTCCCATGTAAGTCATACAACAACATCATTATGTTACACATACATTTGAATCTAATACAAGAAAAATGCATGTAACCTAGGTTTCCTTTGACATGTAGGCCTACATTTTTGCATATATGCAAAAAGGGTTCAGTGGGACAATACTCAGCAGTGCCCTATGCAGTCACATTTCTGAACTGCATGATGTGGGTATTGTATGCAATCCCTATTGTGCACCCTAACAGCACTTGGCTCCTCACCGTAAACTCAGCCGGCTGTGTGATAGAGTTCGTTTACTTGTCACTCTTCGTGGTCTACTCCGATAGCAAGGCCAAGAGAGTTCGATTGATCACAATTGTGTTACTCGAGATCTTACTAGTTGGGTTGCTTGCATCTTTGGTTCTTACCTTGGTCCATACGACCAAGCTGCGGGTTCAGATAGTCGGGACCATTGGGTTGGTCACGGCTATTATGATGTACGCTTCGCCATTATCCGTCATGGTAGGTTTTACATGAGTTGTTTGTACATAAACCCTAGTTTATGAATTAGGATATCTTTAAAATATGATATAAATATGGTTTGCTATAATAAAATAAAATAGTTTAGAGTTTTAATGAGAAATGAAACACTCCAATTGATAAGAAATATTTAAATAAACTAGTATTTTATAATAAAAATATCTTTTTTTAATTAATAACAATTATAATAAAAATATTTTTTTTAATTAATAACAAACTAACCATGATATTTAAGAGAAATAGATGATATATATTATTATAGTAACATCTAAACTAGTTTTGTACAACCAAACATGTACGATATTTTTAAGTTACAACTCTTTTTTTTTTTTTAAACTCCGATTTAAACATGCACTTGTTTATGTATTGATGGGGTGAGATGGTAATATTTAAAACGTGCAGAAATTGGTGATAAAGACAAAAAGTGTGGAGTATATGCCGTTGTATCTTTCGTTAGCGTCATTTGGCAACGCTGCAGTTTGGACTCTCTATGGACTTGCCCCATTTGATCCTTATGTTATTGTAAGTGTTTTATAACATATTTCGGAAATTTGAAACTATAGAATTATAAAGATATATCATCATTTGTTACAGACGCCGAGTGGGCTAGGAGTTACATTTGGGCTGGCCCAATTGATACTATATGGAGTATACTTTCGAACAACTAAGAAGCAGATGGAGGTAACAACTTCACAAGTTGAGATGGGCTATGGCCCATCTGGGGAGGCCCAACAAGGAAAGTAAATGGCCTTACAGATTTTCAGTAGGGATGATTCTGATTAACAAGTGGATAACCATATTATATCGGATATGGATAATCTTTAACCATATAATATGGGATATGGACGATCTTTTTTTCTCCTCTTAAAAATGGCCTTACAAATTTTTATGCTTTATTTACCTTTTTTTGTACTATGGCTGGTCACCTATTTTAAATTCAACAAGAGAATTTTGGTGATTAATTTGTTGTTGTAGCGTGTAATGTGATTGTGATGCGACAACTAATTTGTCATGAAATACTAACAAAGGAATTTTGGACAATAAGTGAATTTCACCATTCTCACCGGTGTAGCCTTCTTCATTAAGACGGTCATTTTCGATCTCAATGATTCTCGTACTATGATTACGAACAATAAAAATATGCCCTTTGACGTTTCAAAGCAGGCAATGAAGAAAACACTTATTGTCCTTAAGGTGATTTAAACAAGGCTACATGTACATGGTCATACAATGTCATAGAACTACTTCCTAGAACCTTGTTTAATAAATTTGGTACAATATTTAATTTATGTATCCATGACGATTAGAAATATATAATTTCTTAAAATGTTCCTAATTATATATTAATATACATCCCGCCTCTCAATAACATGTTCCTAATTATCTTTGGTACCTCTGACGCTACACTCAATCGGACACAATCTCTTTGACTTCCTTGTCAATGAAATATCAAACACCGTCGTAGATAGTTGTCCTTGTACTTGAGACGAATCATTGTTCTCATGCTAATTTACGGAAATTTATTTTTTGTCCAAAACATCAAAATGATTTGAGGTTGTATTTGAAATTAGGTTATTGGTTTTCATAGAAACTTTTGAAAAATAAATAAATAACATCATACACAAAGGCCGAAAACGAAATAACTAATCCTTTATTAGGAATTCATTGGTTTTCTTATTATCATTACTTAGATATTTTGTATATTTCTAGAAAGAATATTAACATTTAATTTAACAAGAAGAGGTGAAAGTGGAACTTTTTGTCTTAGTTTTTTTTCAAAAAGAAAATACTATTAGTTTTTTTTTAATGTAAAAACAAATGATGGAGACATATTTTAAAATGGGATAATTGAGACAATAATGCTGTTTCTTTTATTATGAGTACAAAGTGTGTACCCAAAATTTATACTTTAACTAAGCATGTAGGTATATAATAATAATACCCTCTCTCTTTTTCATTTCAGTCTTGCCTTCTCTTCGCTTCTCTTCTCTTCGATTGATTTCCGAGTCGATTTCTGCGCTCTTCTCTTCTCTCGACCTGGTCTCTTCTCTCAACCTCGTCTCCTCCTCTCTGGCCATTGACGATTCCTGCGCTCTTTGGAGTTAGGGTTAATATTTACAAACTCATCGATTGATGCAAAGGAGGCTGCTCAGTTGACAGAACATTGAAGATTGCGTTGAAGGCTAATATTGATGTCACATTACTAGCATTGGCATTGCTAAACTGTTTACAGTTCTCTGTGTTTGATAAGGATGAACGAGAACTTGATTCATTGTTGGTGTCTTCGTTTGTTGATTTAGAACAGATAGTTTTCACTTTGGAGATCGTTGGATCTTCACATTCGTCAGCCTCAAATCTTAAGCATGGGATCCCTGATTGATTATACCCAGGTATTTCGATCTATATTCAAAATATCAATATAATTGACTGGATTAAAGCCTTGCTTTGTCAGCTTGTAGTTGGTATTTTTATGCTCTAGGTAAGTGATGTTTTTTGAGTGTAAAGGAACAATTTCTACTGATGTTCAAGGCTTTGTTATCATTAAAACTGATGTTCAAGGCTTTTTTGTTTAACAAATCATCAGCAGATCAGCTAAGTATGTTTGCCAAGCATCTATTGCCTTCTCCTGTCTGGAATGCTTTACATATACTTTAGACTACAACGCCTGCTCAGTTTTATTGCCGTGGAGCTCACCATATTATCTAGAATAGCCGAATTGTGAAGATGGAATTCAACAGGGATGTGATACAGTCCATTTTAAATGAGATTATCGCTTCTATGGTGTATGAAAAAGGTCCCAAAGAAGTTATTCATTTGTTTGATTCATTAATACCCTTGCTTATGTAGAATTTGTTTTCTGAGGATTACAGTGTTTCATTGGAGGATTTTATCATACCATCTACATTGCTTGAGAAAATTCAGGAGAAGATTCAAGATGCTTCATCTTTGTTGTTTCAGCTCAGAACCTCGGACAATGAGTCAATTGAGCAAGCAACTGGAGAGTAACCTTGAAAATTTTTAAAAAAACCTCTGATGGCAATTACTCTTAAAACATTTGTTTTTGGAAATATGTCTATTACGGACCTCGTCAAAGAAGCGAAGATCTAATATAGAGTCGGATATAATCATCGCGACCTCCACCGGACAACTCCACAAACCTTGGAGTGTCTTGATTACACACAAGTTATCACCTTCGAATTGGATCTTTTTAATTTATAGTCTGATCGCCTCTTGTTACCCGGTTTTGAGGACAAATACTTCAGATTTTATAACCGAATTATAAATATAAAAAAATGTGTCGAGGGTAATAATACATTTTTGTGGCGTATACCCAAAGCAACATGGTACTGATATTTTGAATTTGAGTTTAAACATCTTAGGTGTGGTTAATTTTCCCTCTCTAGATCTAGTATGGTTTTTTGAAAAGTTTTCATCATCAAAAGTCTAATGATTTTATTTTGAAAAACTTGGTCAAAACCCAAATATTTAAAGTCACTATTTTTGTAGTTCAAAATGAAAAGATTGAACCATATGCGAGTTAAATTTCTCAAATTAAAATCAATATTTAAAAGCACACGTTTCAATATTTGCATCCCTCAATTTAACATAAATGTTCATATACACAGGCATACCTATTGCAACTTGTGCTACTAGTATTATGCGTATGTCTTGTTTTCCTTGAATGTAATTTGACAGGTTTATATTCAATGTGGAGTATATAAAAGCGTATAAGAAAATTCAAGTTACGATTGAAAATGAAATTATGTTGAATTTTTTTTCATGGATAGATTATGATAATGGTGTTCACTATTGGATTGAGTTCTAACATAAAACGTGAATGATTAGATGAGAAGCGTGTCAAGTGTTTGTTGAATTTTTTTTCATGGATAGATTATGATAATGATGTTCACTATTGGATTGAGTTCTAACATAAAACGTGAATGATTAGATGAGAAGCGTGTCAAGTGTTAGATGAAAGGATTAAGTGTTATATTATTATTGAAGGAACAATATACATATATATACACAATAATCATCCTAAGTAGAGCAAGGAAATAATGTAAGAAGGCAAGAGAATAATACTAGAAAGGAAATGCAATGTGAACATAGAATATATGTTATTCTATTTCCTTATCATGTCCCCGCAAGACGGACTGGGTTGACCACATACCGATCTTGGGCAACAACATGTGAAAGCGGGGACGAGGTAGAGACTTAATTAGTCAAGGCATCGGCAAGTTGATCATCGTTAGCCACATGGGCAACACGTAGACTCCCAAACTGGACTTGATCTCTGATGAAGTGATAGTCTAAAGCAAGATGTTTCATACGTGAATGAAAGACCGGATTAGCACAAAGCTTGGTAGCACCCACATTATCACAGTAGATGACTGGAGTGGACATATGTGGAAAGCCTATTTCTTTGAGCAATGATAGCAACCACTGAAGTTCAGCTGCCGTATTAGCCACAGTTCGGTATTCTGCCTCAGTGGAGGAACGTGCAACGCTGCGCTGTTTCTTGGAGCTCCAAGAGATTGGGTTCGAGCCTTGATAGACAATGTAGGCACCTGTGGACAAGTAATCTGACTTGTCACCAGCCCAGTCAGCATCGGAGAATGCATGAAGGTGAGGAGGGGACTGATGACGAATCAAAATGCCAAGGAAGGATGTGCCAGCAAGGTACTTGAAGATTCGTTTAACAGCAGCCCAATGAACATCAGTCGGTTTGTGCATGAATTGAGAGAGCTTATTAATTGCATAGGCCGTGTCCGGTCGAGTTAGAGAGAGATATTGGAGGCTCCCTAACGCCTATCGATACTGAAGAGCATCATCTAGAGGGATGCCAATGTTTAGGTGAAGATGAGTGTCAGCAGACAGTGGAGTGACAACTGGTCGAGTGTTGCTAAGGTTGAATTTGACTAGCAGATCCTGAATATAGCGATGTTGATTGAGAAACAGACCCTTGGAGCATTTGAGCACTTCTACTCCTAGGAAGTATTTAAGGTCACCAAGGTCTTTGAGGGAGAAACGTGCAGTCATTTGGTGAATGATGTTTTCAATAAGTGTTGATGATGAGAATGTCACAATGATATCATCAACATATATTAAGATGAATACCTTCCCAATAGACGTATGAAGATGAAACAAAGAGGTGTCGGACACAGAGTTGTGGAAGCCAAGATTGAGCAGGTGAGTGCGTAAAGCTTGGTACCACGCTCTAGGGGCCTGCTTGAGCCCGTAAATTGCCTTGTGAAGTAGGCAAACATGAGAGGGATGAGTAGCATCAACAAAGCCCGGTGGTTGAGACATGTACACTTGTTCTTTCAAGGAGCCTTGGAGGAACGCATCATTGACATCAAGATGTCTTAATGGCCACTGATGAGTAACAGCAAGACTGAGAATGAGTCATATCGTGGCAGGTTTGATGACTGGACTAAAGGTGTCACCATAGTCGACTCCGGGTCGTTGATGGAATCCCTTAGCCACTAACCGTGCCTTGTAACGCTCAATGGAACCATCACTTTTGTACTTGGTTCGAAAGACCCACTTGCAACCGACAACATTGGTGGCATGAGACCGGGACAAGAGTCCACGTATGATTTGAGATGAGAGCATCATATTGGGTTTGCATGGATGCATGCCATTCCGGGTTAGCCAAGGCTTGCTTTGTAGTACGGGTCTCTGGAATTGGGGTTAGAGAGGCTGAAAGATTGAGCTTGGTGATTGGTTTGTGAATGTTATTGTGTGACCGAGTTACAATGGTTCTGGGAGGGTCAGGGGGAGGCGGTGATGGCGAGGAGTGTATGGTGCTTAGAGTCGTGGAAGGGGAAGGTGAAGGTGATGGAGGAAAGGTGTTATTTGAGGAGGATGTAGGGTTTGACGGATTGGACATAGTGAATGAGCTAATGGGTTGTATTGGTAAGGAGATGGAAGTTGTCAAATTGGGCTCGGGGCATTGATGGGCCGATTGGGGGGAGAGAAGCGTTGGATATGGAAAAACATCCTCAACGAACTTCACATGCCGAGACACATAGAGTCGATCCGAGGATGGATCAAGGCAGTAGTAGGCTGATTGGGACGGTGAGTATCCGACAAATACACAAGGGACGGACTTTGGATCAAGTTTATGGAAGGTGTATGGTCGAAGCCATGGATAGCATAGGGAGCCGAAGCTGCGTAGGTTGGCATAGTTTGGTTCTTTGGCAAAGAGATTCTCAAATGGGTTGACGTTTTGAAGTGTTGGTGTTGGTAGGCGGTTAATCAGGTATGTTGCAGTAGCTAGGGCATGGGGCCAATACTCTACTAGGTGTCGACGTCGTCTCTCAGCATACCCATTGTGCTCGGGAGTGTGGGGTGGACTTGTTCGATGGGCTATGCCATGATGAGCAAGATATGTTCGAAGGCTAATGTACTCACCTCCATTGTCGGAGTATAGAGTTAAAATTGTTGTGTTGAAGTGTTTTTCTACGAGGGTTTTGAACCTAATAAAAACTTCTTTTGTGTTTGATTTTATGTGAAGAGGATATAGCCATATGTATTTGGTGAAATGATCTACAAATATCACATAATACTTGTAATTATCATAGGAGTGTATTGGTGAAGTCCAAACATCCGAATAGATGACCTCAAGAGGTCGTGTAGTGACAAGAGTAGATGAAGAAAAAGATAGCTTGTGACTCTTGTTAGTTTGACAAGGATTGCAGGAATGTAAAAACTGCGGAAGCTTTAATTTAGTGGATAAAAGATTGAAAATCTTGGTCGATGGATGACCAAGTTTGTGGTGCCAAACTGAGGACGAAAGTGTGGTAGTGAGCACAAGTGGGAGTTGCGGAGACTTGATCGGGACTTCATAGAGGCCATTCCTAACTTTGCCTTCTAGTAGGGTTTGATTGGTTCAAAGGTCCTTAACACAAAAAGATGAGGGTGAGAACGTAATGATTGCATTATTATCATGACATAGCTTATGTATGGAGATAATATTGCGATGCATTTGAGGAACATGTAACACATCATTGAGATGCAAATGTTTAGATTTAGAGTGAAGAGAGGTAATGCCAGTGTTTGAGATTGGTAAACTTGAACCATCACCAATGGTTATTTTGTCCGAGCCATCATAGGGGTAGTGCACAGAGAGGTTTTGAAGATCGGTTGTGACATGGTGCGTAGCACCGGTGTCAAGAAGCTAGTTTGTGGAGTTGGAGTCGGGAGTGGGAAGTAGAGAAGTTGTGTTGACTTGATGGGAGGGCGGCTGAGTGTTGGTTGCATTCGGAAAGGTGACGACTACAAATGGTGTAGTTGCATCATGTTCATTGGGAACAGTGGTGGTGTGAGAGGCCATTTTGAGAGTGAAAGGAAAAAGAAAAAAAAACTGGATCGATCATTGTTGTAATACCATGAAAGGATTAAGTGTTATATTATTATTGAAGGAACAATATACATATATATACACAATGATCATCCTAAGTAGAGCAAGGAAATAATGTAAGAAGGCAAGAGAATAATACTAGAAAGGAAATGCAATGTGAACATAGAATATATGCTATTCTATTTCCTTATCATTAGACATGTGCTTAAGTCCAAATAACATGACAATTGAGTTTCCTACAAGTACGATCTAGTCTTCTAAAAAATCTCATGTTAGGGGCCTTACCGTCGTTCCAAGTATAATAAACGTCCGTGTAACCTATATTAGTAACCCCAAAATTCTGAACTAAACTATGAAGCTTGAATCTAAAACAACCCAAGTAACGTTAACCCATATAATCACAAATCTTTTTGTGCCTTCTTCTCCAAAAATCTGGTTTTGAAAATGGCAAATACATTGAGTTTATATGGGTACTAACTACTAATGTATCTAATACCGTAGCGGAAGCCATTTTTACATGCCCGAAGACATTTCACATGATGCAATTCATTTATAACTAAGACGATAAGGAAACACTCGGAAAAATATAGTAAGAAGTTATCAAAGCACGATATTTGTTCAAGTCCAAAGAGTCTCGAGAATTGCCTCTTTCAAAGTCCTTCTCATGCCCCTTGTTTGAAAATAAAATCTTACGTCTGTTAAGTTCCAAAGTTGTTCCATCTACGTAGTATTTTCCTTATAAGTAGTATTCTTTTCTTGACTAATGGTATCAAGTAACTACACTTGAATAAGAAGCTTGAGCTCTCGGCAGATATCATTCCTTATCCTTTCATTTCGAAACAAAAAGCTTCCCACCATTATAAGGTTTATAACATAGATATCATTTCTTATCCTTTCATTTCCTTATACCCTAGACTTTACATTTCTAGGGTTTTTTAAAAAAAGCATTTTCTCTATGTCGTCTACTAGTCAAAGTTTCGAAATTCAATATTTGCATCCCACCATTATAACATCAATGTAATGTTGATATATATCCGGCCACATGCATAACTATAGCAACTTGAGATACTTGCACTATGCATACGTTATGTTTTTCTTGAATGTAATTTCATATATGTTTTATTTCAATGTGGAGTATGCATATATGAATATCAAAATGAATTTACATTGAAAATAAATAAGTGAATTTATATTTAAAATAATATAACTGAAATTATTTTTTCTACATTGATAGTTTATGATAGTGTTCAATATTGTTCTTATTAATCTTTTTCATTTGGTATATATCATAATATAATAAAAACTAGTGTTGCACCTATATATATATAGAGAGAGAGGTTATCATGCCAATTATTGTGATTTCGGGTGAATTTGTCAAAATAACAAAAGTTTAATGACATCGAGTTTTCATTACAAGGAGCTTTCAATAATTATTTGTTTCTCTATCTTGTGATAGTGTTCAATATTATTCTTATTAATCTTTTTCATTTGGTATTATTGTAATTTGAACGGCTCTTGATTATTACGTATTTCTTTGCTAAATTAAGGGGGTCTTAATTGTTTTTAAGATGGAAAATATTTAGTCATTATTCTCCTTAATCACAGCCGTCTATCCCTTAAGCTCCTCAATGTAACTGACATATTGGAGCAATATAAATAGTGGTTTATTCTATGTGAATATATGACTTACTACAATACACTTCTAGAAAAACACACCAGAGCTTACCATTGATCAGTGGCTTTGGGATTTGGGGCGTGGATACTTCTGGTCTGTTATCGGTTAACGTGGTGGACTGAGGACAACACTACCAGTACGAGTACCGTTAAGGTTAGTACATTCTCCAACAGTGGTATCAGAGCCAAACGTGTTTCGGTATCTGTCCCGACTATCGTTTTGTACCGTAACTAGTTTAGGACCCGAGCCGTGCACGGGTATTTGTTAGAAAAAGATTTTTTTGTATCTTTGAATGAGAGATTTGTATTTCAAAATACTCGCTTCATAACGGGTCACGTCAAAAGTCATACACTCTAATTTGGTATATTTATGTTGATTGATTTAGTATATTTATATTGATTGATGATTGATAGGTCAACAACCAACATATCAGTAATTTATATTGATTGATGATTGATAGATCAACAACTCACATATAAGTAGGTCAACGACCCACATACAATGAGTCAACGACCTACATAAATTAGGTCAACGAAAGAAAATTTCACATAATCAACAACCCAGAACCCACAAAATAGTAGGTCAATGATCCATAAAACAGTAGGTCAACGACAATATGAATACAAATTATACTTGAAGTTAGTCAAAAGTCCAAGAAATGTATGATTTATTCAATCTTCAAAACCTATATTTATAGAAGTTTTCAAACCACATATCAGTAGTCATACACTCTACTTTAGTATATTTATGTTGATTGATTTAGTATATTTATATTGATTATTATATTTATGTTGTTTATATTGATTGATGATTGGTAGATTAACGACCTACATACATTAGGTCAACGACCCACAAAGTAGTAGGTCAACGACCCACAAAGTAGTAGGTCAACGACAATATGAATACAAATTATACTTGTACTTACTCAAAAGTCCAAGAAATGTATGATTTGTTTTATCTTCAAAACCTCTATTTATAGAAGTTTTCAAACCATCAACCTTACATATAGTCGATGTGGGATAGAAAAACAAACGTAGTTATCTAATGAAAAAAATTTAGTTATCAACGATTTAGATTTTGTAGATTTTAATTATTTTTAAAAATTTTATTCTATTTAAAAAAGTGGGTGAGATAAGACCTAATTAGATTTTAAAGATTTTAATCGATTTAAATTTAATCAGACAATTTAAAAAATAAAGGTTTTTCTGGCGATTAATGAGAGAGCTTCATTTCGAATACTCGCACCACAGCGCGCCACGTCATCAGTTATGCACTCTGCTTTGGTATATTTATATTGATTATCCCATTGTTTTTTTCTTGATTGTGTATTAAACACCAGACTTTGAATTTGTCTCGTACAGGTTGCACACGTGTATGTCACGTGTCGATCATCCCTAACCCACACATAGTTATTCCCATTTAAGAACATCGCTGTAAAACGCTTTCACCGGTTTTGTATCGGCATGAGTGCGTCAGGCTATGATTGTTTATAGTCGGTGACAGCAGCTAAGAAAACGCCTATGTGGCACACGCTCGCGGATCTGTGTGATTTTTTTTTTCATTTGAATGGGAATAGTTTTTTTTTTTGATATTGTGAGGGAGATAGAGTTTTAAAACTCTTCCGTTTTTTCCCTTGGTGAAGAAGAAAAACAATTTCTAATATTATCATTTTAAATAGATATCAAATCAAAATTTACTAATTCAACATTAGGTGCGTTTATATTAGATGTTCTACAGCTCATCGAAGGTGGAGTAGTTGTCATGGACCCCCTCTCTAGCCTGGTTACTCGGTGTCAAGGCTTACTTACAAGAGAATGAGAAGTTCATATTGATCATAGATTACGAGAAGGCAATAGAGTAGCTGACGCTCTGGCCAATTATGGATTTTCTTTTGATTTAAGTCTTCATGTTTTAGATCTTCCACCCGCCTGTGTTCAAAGACTTCTGTCCGACGATGCCACATATGTTCCGTTTTCACGTTTGACTCGTATATAGCTAGGTATGGGTTGCAAACCTAAACCCAAACCTAGTAAGTGAAAACCGGCGGTTTAGGTTAACCTAAACCGCCGGTTTGCCGGTTTAGCTACGGTTATTAAAAAAAATAAAAAAATAAAAAATAAAAAAACCGGCCCAGAAGTAAAACCGTCGGTTTAAACCGACGGTTTAACCACAACCGTCGGAATGAATTTTTTTTTTTAAAATAATTTAAAAAACAGAAAACCGACGGTTTAACCAACCAAATCGTCGGTTTTAAGTTTTTTTAAAAAAAAATAATTAAAAAACCTATTAAATATCAAACCGTCGCAAACCGTCGATTTAGGATTTTTATTTTTACAAACCTAAACCTAAACCTTAAACCGGCCAAACCTAAACCGCCGGTTTGACCAAACCGACGCGGTTTGAAAACCGGCGGTTTGACGGTTCAAGCCAAACCGACCCCATGCTATATATAGCCTTGTTTTTTCTTTTCTTTAATAAATGGAGTCCCACTCCTTCTCAACAAAAAAAAAACATGTCTATATTAGAATTTATTATTGCCCATATAAGGACTTAGGTCCTTCGTTAGCTCTTTGTATCTGTACGAAACAATTTTAAAATTATTAATGTAAATCTAAGCTCTAACAACTTTCATATTATGTCTAAACTTCAATTTCAATTCTGACAAATCATAACATTTAATTTGTAAATTAATGGTAGGATTCTATTTATTCTTTGTATTCATATAAATTTATTTTTCTTAGAATTACTTAATTTTGAATAGTTTTCTTAATTTGATTTATAAAATGTAATATCAACTTATTGGATCAAAACCGTATGAAACTTGAGGCACGGAAATGTATGTATGGATATAAATAACTCAAAACACAATGGTACGTAATGTAAATAATATATTTGGAAGAAAAAGAATTTTGCACTACAATCAATAATTGATACATGAAATTAATGGAAATCAGAACAATGCATAGTGATGTAAATATGCATGTGAATGGAGAGGGAGCATGGGAACATGTATCATTCCGCACACTTGTATTTAAAATCATGTCATGTCACATACAATTTAATACCTCATACATTTTCAATGACTAGGAAATTAATGCACGATATGATCATTTTATACTTTTTATTATCTATGGTATAATATTACCATAAATATATAGAATTTGATTATAGTATAATTTCACCATAACTATATAGACTTTGATATATGTGCGGCTAAGTTATTATGGTACAAATGCGTTAGTCGATTTCATTTCGGGTCCAAACAACGTAAAGGGTTCATGTCCGGTGAACCACGCAAGGTCACGTGATTTAACACTAAAATCAATTGGTAAAATGAGGAGTAATTCACGAAACCCATAGGCTAGTCTCACGCCATCGTTTGCTATCGATGTGAGGACAATCCTACCATCTCAACAAAATGAAAAGAGAAACTCAATGCACTCCTGATTAGGGGTAAACACACTCAAAATGTGTTTAGGATGAAGATCATTTTTTTAAACAAATAGTTATTAATTAACGCACCTAAGGTGCATTAACATGTTATTATTTTTTTAGTTGTTAGCACATAGACATATTAACATGTTTTTTTAGTCGCTAACTGATGTGTGAAGTTTTAAAAACTTAATGGTTCTAAAAACTCTACCCGTAAGGATGGCGGGATCGGTTGTAGTATATCGAGTATCGAATCAGGAGAACGAGACTCTTAAGATATAAATAATAGGTAACTATTCTATGTAAAGGGAGAAAAGAAAGAGAAAGAGATAGGAAAACTGTTTCGAAGGTTTTATCTTTATGACAAGGATAGAAAAAACAACAATTATAATATGGGAAAATAGTAGGGAAGGCTATCTAAGGAAACATGTATATGACGTGCCCGGTATATTACATGTAAAAGAGGTGAAAAAGATATGCAAATATGTGTCACAAAAGCATGCATACACTCAAGGATATCATATATAATATCGTAAGTGAATCTCCATGTCAATGTAAATATATGACTACCATGTCAAGGTCATCTCCGAAATGACCATGTTATCTCAGTCTTACTATAAGAAGACAATTAGATGAATGCAAGTGTGTAAAAGAGGGTAACAATGGATCAACTGATCATGCAGAAAAACAGGGTTTTGGTCAACCTGAGTCGACTTTTCAAGCAACTACGATCGACTTTCCAACACAAGTCGATCGACTTTCTGAGCAAAGCAAACAACTACGATCGAGTATCAAATAGTGTTTTCATGGGTTGAAATTCAATAAGGTAAATGATTAGGGATTGGGTTAGTTCATCCAAATTCTCACTAATCCACATAGAAATATGATGTTATGTCATTCTAAGATTATGAGAATTATGAAGAACAAGTAAACAAATCAATGCATACTCAACAAAGATAACATGATTAGGCATATGATAAATCTAAGCATAAGTTGTCAAACATACAAGTGTCACGTGGTGTTTGTTGTTCACAAGTATTATAAGCTAACTTAATGAGCACAATCAAAGTTAAATCAACTCATACAACTCATACAAGCATCATGTAATAACCGGAAAATTTTTGGTTATTTTATTATGTTATTTTATATTCCGGAAGCCCGATCCGATCGATCGAGATAAGATTGGCCATCCCAATCAATATAATTCCGGACCAAACCGACTCCTTCTTTTATTCTTTGGATCGGCCTACGCCTCTTGAGCCTTGACAAGAATTGTGCCTCCCAATCCCAGGCCTGCATCATTCCCCCTCTACTTGGGCTGACTCTTGTGGATCTGCATCACGTGACCCACCTTGCCTTCTCTTGTGGAAAAAATGTGAGACCCCTACTCTTCCGGACCGAGATCGGACCATGGCCGAGATTGGCTTTGGCCGAGTTTAGACTTTTCCGCACCCGCGGACATTTTGGCCGCTCCTGCGGTTTCTAGCGGCTGCAGCCGGTTTTGTTGACTCCTTTGACCGTGCTTTACCCCTTAGTTTTACTTCTTTCTTCTCCTTTTTGAGCAAGGGTTTCCTTATTCACTTTTCATCCAGCCTTCACGTCCTCCTTGTTTCTCCTTCATCCTTCTTGAGCTTGTGTTGGTTTTTCCTTGAGTTGATAAGAGAGTTTTGGTGGTGAATGTTGATGTTGATGCTAGTGTTTGATATGCTGAGCTTGAGAGCTAGTGGAAGTGTTGTCTTGGAGCAGTTTCGTGCCTAGGCCACAGCTTGGGTATGTCCTCCTTGCTTCCATATTTCTTTTTCTTCCTTGTTCTTCTTTCCTTAGCTTAGGATTAAATGTTTGGACATAGGATGATGTTGGAATGTGTATGTATGTGTATGTGTGTGACTATGGAAGAGAGTAGACGTGATTTGATCACGTGAAGAGCTAAAGAGAAGCCGCGAGATTTCATTCTGCACTGTCGCCGCCCCACGGCCAGAAGTCACCGCCCCTTCGGAAGACGTGCCGCAGCGCCCGCGCCAGCGCCAGCGTCTTGCCTGCGTTACCTGCATCCCGTGTCACCGCCCCCGCGGATGTGTGTCGCCGCGCCCGCGGTTGCCTGCGTTCCGCCCCTGTGTCCTTAGTTCACGCAGGTGCGTCTTGTCCCGGGACTACCTATAGTTAGGTAGTTCCTTTCCTTTCTAGTATGAGGGAACTAGTACCATGCTAGGTATCGGTTTATGATGAGTATGTTATAGATATGCCGGTTACGGCTTTGAGGTTACAAGTTGGATATGATCCCTTGGGTCTAGGTGTGACCCATTTGTGTGATAGGATTGTGATATATATGTATGTGTGCCTTGTATAGGTTGTGTTGTCCTCCAGTTGGAGTGGACATTTCTGAAAGTTGTTTGTAGCGAGATACTTATGAGATCGAGGTAAGTCCATAGGACTTACTTAGCTACTATCCTTATATTGGATGTATGCTTGAGTGGTGTGTGTTATGTGCTTTATAGCATGTGTTATTATGGTCACCGACCTATGTTATATTGACCGTCCATTGTAGTGGCTGTGACAACTTACCTTTCATCCCGTAGTGGAGTCTGGGAAGTTCTATGTAAGCTAGTTAGTTCTGGTATTTGGGAAGGGCGCTTACCACTCCATACGGTATACGGGAAAGTGCGCTGATACCACTCCAGCTAGCTATTGCACGCAGAGGCGAGGGTTGTATATACATTCCTCGTGTCACGTATATTCATATACATTTATTATACGATTGAGTGTTGGACTTCTTAAAGATAATAAATCGGGTAAATGTGTGCTATCATGATGAGGTGTTAATATTATTGATGTGTGTTTGTGCTCTAGCATATTCTTATATATGTGTATAGTTAGCTAACGGTTTTATACCGTGTTGTAGATCCTTTGCAGGTTAGGAGAACTGCAGAGTGATCCGGATGGGTGATTTGCTGAGGGTTCCGTACACAGGGACGATATCGTGGTTGGGTTATTTATGTTGTACGGGTTTATGTTTTGACTTTTGTACTCAGCAGTACCGTGTATCACCTTTTGATATGTATATATATATCAGTTTTATGTTTTGTTTTAATCTATTGGTGTCTTGTTGTAAGATTCAGTGAAGTTGTTGTCAGGATCCATTGTGAGATCCTAGCCCAGTAGCACTCCGAGTCATATGGATTTGGGGTGTTACACAAACAACCGCATGACGCTCTTCCACCTCGTCTTCTCTCCCTCGTCTACCTCCTTTCCACCGGTTTACGCGCTTGGGGTTGAAATTGTAAAAGCTAGGATTTTCTTAATCCTAATTAATGATGATAAACTTAATTATCGATAGTAATTGACTCATAACTCGCGAACAGTGCGTAAATAATGAGTATGAATTCCACCATGATGTTCGTGACGTAATTTGGTACTTGTGACAAAATTTTCACTTTTTCCTCCGGGGAACAGTTTTTACCCTCCGGTGTTATTTGGAGCATTTGGGAGCTCCAATTAATAAAACTGCAGTTGAAAGAAATGATTAGGACATTGGTTATGTCCTAGATGTGAAATAATATGAAAAGGCAAAACGGCCAAAAGAGTCGTTATTTTGTTTCTTATCGGCTAAGAAAGGCGGCTTAGGGTTACGCGTTTTCCGAGAAAATTGTGGAATAATAATCCACACAATATTCCGGATTTATCACTCCAATTTCGAGAAATTTGGAGAATGGGCTCAAACCGCATTCGTTACGGTAAAAGGATAATTATCGACTTCGCTAAAGGATAATTATCGTCTTCACTGTGAATAGCGGAAATTCATTTTTAATTCATTTCATTTCACATTTCTTCGTAAGAGCTCTGATTTCTCTCAACCTTCAAACTCATATCTACTCTTCGTTTGTAATCCGATTTCAATTCCGTTTGAGGTTTCGGATTCCTCTCTTCATTCTCTTCATTCTCTTCATTTCGGTACCAACGTTTTGAGGTTCCGTCGAAGTTAAGGCTAGGTCGTGCATATCCCTTACCTGGCCGGTTCTGACGTTCAGTTTCCGGTGAATTTGGTGGTGTCCGAGCTTAACCTTTGTCTCTGTGATTCCGAATCTTCTTTCGGTTAGTCAATCGGGTTAGTAACGAATAAGTTATGAATTTATTCGTTTTCCGTGTTGAGGGTTACTCTAATATGACCTTAGGCTTGTCAAAATGGATAAATGGAAATTTCATTATGCTCGTTATATTATTCTGGTGAACTTTGGCTATTTACAAGTGTTGCAGGAGGCAGTAAGCTAATTGTAGGTTGACTTATTTTTTGCAAATTCTCAGGTAAGTCTTCGGAGTTACATAGTCTTGATCTGCAGAGGTTACTACCTGAGAGATTCGATTTGTGTGGCGTTATTTCTATTATGAAAGCATGATGAATGTGATACCATGATGATTGTGATATTTGTATAAAATGTTGAGCATGTTGTGTGGTATAATTATCTTGAAAAAATGTTGAAAATGTATGGATAAGCATGCTCATATATTGTTATGGTATATATGTATGTATAATATATATATAATACAACAATTAGATTTAACGTGTGGTTATGTGTGAAAATATATATATTAATTTAAAGTGGAATTAATTATTTGTGGCATATAGCTAATGGACAAGATGTGTGAACACACATGATATGTGTGTATGTGAGAACGAGCCTGTTATCATATGGTCATAACCCATATGGGGCGAGCACATAAGTGCACCGGCTACACCCATGGACTTGGGTAAAAATATATATGCCGTATTAGCCTGAAATGCATGGCGCGTCTGAATCGGTGTTGGCCTGTATTAATTGGCAATAGGACTCCTAGAGTCACGGCTGGGATTCCCTCAATATTAAGAGTGGAGGGTGCGACCGAAACGAATAAGGTTTGCCTGCTAACATGGGGTACCAACAGAGGGGTTGGCTCCATGGGGTGACCAGAGTGCAAATGAATAATAAACCGGTATCACCGAATTATAATAAGCATGTAAATGAATGTTCCGGCCATAAGTGCATTGCATATAGTATGGCTAGGTTAATGTGTTGCATATACTATAGATATATGTGTATAATAGAATCTCTCGTGGACAGAATTATGATCTTGAACTAACGTTTTATACCGACATCTTTTTAGGTATTCCTGCTCATAGGGACGCTGCAGGGACGTCAACTGTTGGAAGTGGTCCGCGGGGGCAGTGATCTCATAGGGGTTGGTTTGTTTTATTTTGAGTTTCCCACTTGTTGGCGGAGGTGTACACTTGCCGGTGTATAGCGTGGTCAAATGTTGTTTTTGCAGGAACGGCGGTTGTGTTTTTACAGTTAATTCTTATGTTATCATCATGGGGGCATATGCATGTGCATGTTTTGTTGTGTGAACTTTTAAATAAAAGGTTGAATGTTTTCATTATTTGTCCGTGCTTCTTGTTGCAAGGTCCTATAAGTGATGTTTTTGTCAGACTAACTGATGGGATCCACTGTGTGGTCCCTAGCCAAGTGGCGACTTGGGTTATTAAAAACCCGGGTCGTTACAGAAACCGCCACCATTAATGCCAAGAACGAAGTTAATACGACCGTTCACAAGCAATGAAGGCGGGCTGACGTTGAAGACCATACTTTGTTGACCACCAATCTTGTTCTTTCTACCCTCTCACCATCCAAATGTCAGATGACGCTGAAAATCGAGCCCTAACCTACCTTATCGACCACCTCGCCCTGCACTTGTCCCCCTCTTCTCTACTTCTTTCTCCTCCCCGTCGCGCTCCTCATGCCGTCGCCACCAGCCCCGCTAGTAGAACAAGACTACTCCTCTTGGACGTCAACCGGTAAGCTTTCGCTTACCTTTGATTCTTTTGTGTCGCCGGATTTGATCACTCCCCATGTACTCCACGGAACTAAATCTTTTAGCCTCGGTAGTTATAGAGAACGGAGCGCTCGTATAAGCATCGCACCACCCTCGCCGCCAGTGGAAGTCGCCGGAAATAGGTACCATTCCTTCTCCTCCTTTCCGGTCGGTACGCGAGCATATAGACGGAAGGTCATAGTAGTTCACAAGTGATACTTCGGGGTCTCAAAATCACGACCTTCGAAACTAATGTGTTAGCTTTGGTTTGTTGCGTTGGCCAAGACTCGAACCCCTGACCGCTTGGTCCAAAGCCTTGCCTTGTTTTTCAGTAGGAGTCGAACTCTTGACATACTACTAGCCTTTGGTCGCCATCCGATGCTATTCATTTTGTTCCCGGTAAGTCTCATACCCGAGATCTACCTCCCAATTTTTATATGGCGCCTTAAGCATTTTTTCTTCCTGTGAAAGGGATCGAACCCGGGCCTTCACGATCCTTGGTGATTATTCATTTGTTGCCGGTGAGGCTTGAACCCAAGAGCACCTGAATCCAGTTGAACCCACCTTCTACTCCTCGGTGTCTTCGGTGATAATCGAACCCTTGACATAATGCTTATCCTTTTTATTTCCGGAATCGTTTTATTCATTTAGGCGGATTGGAACGCCCTTAAAGTATTGGTTTTATTCTAAAACCCATAGCGTTATGTAACCAATAGGGTTATATGTTGGATGTTGATGGAAATAGGTTGAGAGGTTAGCGTGAAACTAAAGATAACGGGATTGCCACATGACCTTAGGGTAAGGGTATTATTGAATTGTGGATTTTTAGGAATAATGAGAATGAGGTTTAACTACGTACGGAATGATGAGACGATACGAAATTTTGGAATGGACGTCTAGGTCTGCGGAACCTAGGACTTAGTGATTTATAAGAGTAACGATGCAGGATATCCTACTCTAAGAAATCATGGAATTGTAGAATGAGAGTATTAAGATGTTGTCACATCTTAATCAGGATTGTGAGATTGTCAGCGGATGGATCGAAATTTGCGTAGTAGAATATCGGACCGGATAAGGTGAGTTCATCGGAATCACTTAACTTTCAGTAATAATATTAAGTGTGTGCAGAGGTAGTGTGTGTATTGAGTGTTAAATAATTGAAACTTGACTAGACCACAACACATTTAATATTGGAGAGGCACAAGTGTATGATAACGGGCCGTGACATCACTGTGCAACGCTGAATGCGACTAGAAGGCTCTCCGCGACCAGTCCAACAAAGTATACAGGGAAACGCATAGAAACCAATCTTGTTGGTTTATGGGGACGGGGACGAAGGTTGGAGGATCTTGTGCTGGCTATTTTTTCACATGGGACATTTTGCCTTAGGTAGAATTAGAGGTGGACAAATCTGGGTTTGGACTCGATAAAAATTAATTTTATGTCCTTCTTAAGGATTGGAATTGGGTCGAGCACGAAATTTGGTGTTGTGTATACCCTTGAGTCGGACTTCGACGGGCTTTTGAGTCCCTGAATTATTTTTCTTTCCAAAAAATGGAAGAAAAGTTCTTATTAAATATTTTTTTAAAAATGAAAACGTTACAAGGGAAAGAGAAAAAAAAGAAGCTTAGTGGTTGCAAGTTGTTATTTATTCAACCTTATCACGAGATTTCATCATTTTCTTGTTTGAATCCTATCATCTACTTTTTATATATAATATATATTTTAAAGGGATATTTTAGATGTGTTCATTTATTTTATATTTTTTCGAATTACGTCTTAGATTTATTTATTGGATTGTGCCTCTAATCTTTATAATTTTTCTTTTATCATCTATTAGTTAAATGTTATGGGAAATTAAAACGATAAATATTGTTTAATAATTATTATTAATAGATATTTTGAATGTCTAGCTAACTTAATGGATGAATAGTTTTTTTCTTGCTCCCTTAAAATGCTTATAGTATTGATGATGAAAGGTATATTTCACAAAATTATAAGCCTCATAGACACTATCCGAAAATTAAAAAGTCCTTTGACATATTCCAAAAAATTATAAAGTATGTTAACATTAATTGGGCCTGACAAAAGTCTGAACATACATGGACTCTCGTACTTGACCCAATTGGGCTCCGGACGCTTGTTATACCGGACGTGCTTAAAGGTATATCTAAAATGTTCTTTGTAGCATAAGAAATGATTTTGGTGAAAGTGTAGCGTTTGGAGAGGCCATGTGCATTTTCAGTTTCATAATAAAAATAATAATTGATTTGAAATTCTTAATTTTAATATATATTTAGATATATATTAAAATCTAATATATATTTTAAAATTTGATAATAATTAGGAATGAATTTTAATATATATTTTAATAATTAAGTTGAAATTATCAATTTGTGAAAAACTATCGTGTTTATATTTTTAACATATAGTTCATAATAAAAATATATACACTATGAGTATTGATTTAACTCTGTAACTTTTACAAATAATTCAATTAGTTGTTTTTGCTGTATGTTTACATCCACTAATATGTTATATCGACTTTCAAAATAAAATGAGATACATTTTAATTTATTAAAAAAATTTATGTCTAACTAACTCTGTAAGATACGGATACTGAAGCTATTCAATATTCACAATTTTGTAAATTGAATGGTGAATCCCAGTTGTTTTTTATTTGATTTATATTTTCAATGTTGGAGTGGCCACTTATATCGTGAGGATCTTGAAGGTAGTGCCGCTTTTCTTTCTCACTCCATATTTATTGAAATGTCATGTAACTTGGAGAGACTTTGCTTAAAAATACGATAAAATCAGTAGTTGAATGACTTGAATCTGTGTTACACTGTTACGTACGATTTTTTATTTATTCAAATTATTATCTTCTGAATTGTTAAATTATTGACATCATTCGTTCTCAATAAAAAAAAATAGACATTAATTTTTTTTTAAGACATACAAATATAAATACAGAATCTTCAAATCAATTTCACATTTAAAAAGAGTTATCTTCCTAGTTTTAATTATAATCATTAAATTAAAAGTAATAAATTGAAATGTTTACTTTCACATACTTTTATACAAAACACCAATAATAACATAACACAAAAAAACCCTTGCACGCGTCAATGAACGCGCCCCTTTACTCCCTCAACCCTAAATCGAAAACATTGAAGATGAAACTGCCGTTACCTTATACTGGCCTATCTCCGCCGCTGCCTCCAATTGAAGTTTCTCTGCCGCTGCCTCTGGTCGACTTCTCCCCGCCGTCGCAAGAACCACCTTCAGCAATACTTAGTGCCACGAACCCTAGCACCGCCACTCGTGAAAGGATTTGGGATGTTTAACCCCATCTATATTGATCCGAGACCTTGTCGACGATCTACTTACGAAAAAGAAGTAAAATACTGTCAATCTAAGAGTAGGACCTCTAGCTTCTTGAGTGGAAGGTATTTCAAGAAGCGATTCACTCCCGATAGAAAGAAGAAAAAAAGGAAAAAAAATGGTGAACTCGCTCCAAGCAAGAACATTGGTGTCCGGGAAGGCGGTAGCGATGGATGGTGGCGGTTTCGGGCGGTTTCTCCTTCATCGGGTGTCCTTGCTTCTGTGTTGCGGATGTTTCTTCCCTTCAAAAATGGTATGTGTCTGTTTTAGTATAGCTTATGATGTTATCATGAGTCTCTGCTCATGGATAATCCTTAAAGATTGGTTGTTCTGTCAATCTTTCTTGCAATTATACTATGTATGGAATGTCTATTTTACTGAACATCAACTGAATGAACATGATTCATTCATGTATGAACCTAGTCTGGCTAAGACTTTTGAACCCACTCTGACCAAGAATCCGGAACCCATTCTGAACAAACTTTTGGAACTTAGTCTGGTCAAGACTCTCCTAAAAAATAAGATTGGTATTGAGTATGATAAGAACTATTCAGAACAGTTAATCATGAACTATTCAGATCGATATAGTCTGTTGGTTTTGTGTGTGCATTTTGTTTTGACCTTATGGACTAATAGCAAGTCTCTGGTTAGTTATCTCTCCATAATTAAAAGTGACTTCTGTGAAATGAAAGATAGGTATATGATGAAGCTCTATGCCCAACCTTTGAATCTAGATTTCCAGAAAAACTCGCTATTATTGCTTGACTCCGTGTGGCAGGTGACCATCATTCTGAACGGATTTAAATTTGTGGCCTTGTCCACTTGTTTCTCTTTGTACACAAAAGTGGTATTAAGGAAATGCAATCTGGAAAATGATAACAATAACTGGAATCATATTATAGAACTTTATATTATTAACTTGTCTAATATAACTTGCACACAACTAGGAAATAAACCTTGTAGCTTTTATCATGATTTTCTGGCAAATTCAATTGTGTTTTGGCATATATTGGATTATAATAGTTGTTTATGCCGTGTGTTAAGACTCCTCTGGGATTTTTGGTGTATTAATTGTGTTGGTTTAATCTCTAGGTTGAATGAAGGTATGCACAAGAATGATTATCATTATAATGAAATTTATATTCCTCTTCCCCGATTGGAGTGGCCTGTTTCAATGGACCGTTGTCTCGTACAGGCAGTGGATTTCATTAGTGGCATTGGTGTTTTGACCGGACAGTCGAATGGATCAATCCGCCTTTGTTTTGAATCTTGCTCAAGACTTCCTAATCGAACACAAGGACTCATTCTACCAATTTTAGGTTGGCCTAATGTCCTTTGTTGGAATCTGTCTCTACACAAGATGGCTTCGTGGATCTTTCCTGGGTCTGTTGTCTCGAGGTGTGATGGAATGCTCAATATAACTTTGATCATTGGTAACTCGAATCATGTATTCTTGGCAAAGAGTGTGTTGCCGTGGTTTTTTTGGATCATTGGTATTCTTTTTCGATGCACCTTTAATCTTAAGTGGGTGTATAAACTGAAACATCTCTCTGGTTTTTCTATCGGTGTACTTGTTTTCAAAGAATGGCAGCACAAGAATGATAAGCCAACTAGTACTAGTTTCAAAATGGAATTATGTATTCAAAATGGATTTACTTCAAAGAATGGCAGATACAAATGTAACGATGAAAAACTTGTTGAGCCTATCGTTGGGCTGGTAACGAGAAGTTTAAGTTCAAACCTTATCATTGCTATATTTAAATCATGTTTGACCATGAATTTCAGAGAGCGGAGGAAGGATGTTCGTTGCGAGTATTCTAATTCTGGTTCTAGTATAACTAAAGCAATAAAACACAAAATCGAATATAGATTCCAAGAACAAATTATACCTTAAACGTACTTAATGAAGATAGCTTTTTGGAATTGTCGGGGTATAGGTAAAAAGAACTTCTGGACCGATCTCAAAATCACAACTCAAAATGAGCATATCGATTTGATTATGTTGGCAGAAATTAAAACAAATAATGAACCATTTGATCATTTTTGACGCAGTGCCGGTTTTGACAATTGCTTCTTCATACCTTCGGTCGGGAAGGCAGGTGAGTTATGCCTTCTCCGGAAAGAGTACAAATTTTTAAACGAAAAGATCAAAATTATCCAAAATGGAGAAAGATTTTGGTAATAGAACATTGGAATAAAGAAAACAATTTTATCTGTAACATCATCTTTATTTACGCGCCTCCCATGGAGAAATATAAGGATGAATTCTGGAAAGAATTTACGAATATAGTCAAAAATCTCAATTATCCATCTATGATAATGGGGGATTTTAACGATTTAGTTAATCCGGATGATAAAGTTGGGGGTAGCATCCCTAGTAATACCAGATTTCAAAGAATTAATAATGTCATACAAGAATGTAATATGATGGATATAATTTCCAGAGGAAATGCGTTTACCTGGAGGAAAAGAAAAGAAGGTGTGGTTAACACCTTCGAAAAACTAGACAGAACGCTAGCTCATTTCGAAATTATAAATGAATATAACCAGATTCATATTTGGAATCATGCATTTACTACCTCGGATCACTGTTTGATCTCAATCAACCTATTTCATAACAAGCAAATATATAAAAATAAACCATTCAGATATGAAATGATGTGGAATGAGAGAAAAGACTATGAAAATGTGATCAAACAAGCATGGCGTCTTCGTGTCCCAGGAACCCCTATGTTTAAACTATGTAAAAAATTAAACCTTACCAAAGAAAAACTTAAATTTTGGAGTAAGAATAGCTTTGGTAATGTTAACAAACAAATCAAGAAGATCGACTTGGATATTGAAAACCTCCAAAATGCAAACTACAAGAACTATAACCAAGTTAGAAATGAGAAGATTCTAAGACTAAATAAAAAGAGAGAATGTCTCATAGAGTACCAACAAAAATATTGGAAACAAAGAGCTAAATCCACAGAGTTTGAAAAAGGAGATAAAAATACGAAGTATTTCCATAGAAAGGCAACTAGTAGAAGAAACAGGAAAATAATCAACCTTATTAAATGCAGAGACGGCCTTTGGGTGAGTAAGGAAGAAGACATCAATAAAGAATTTATTAATTATTATAAGATGCGTTTCAAGGCGTCCGGAGAAAACCATCATATGCGCGAACAATGATATCAAAAAGGCTGTTTTTGATATCGGTAGTGATAAATCGCCGGGGCCCGACGGAATGTCGGTTGGTTTCTTCCAGAAACACTGGAACTTGGTTGGGCAGGATGTTTGCAAGGCTGTTAAAAGCTTTTACCATTCTAGCAAAATTTTAAAACAAATCAACCATACATTTATTACCCTTATTCCAAAAAATGATAACCCAATCACTACCAATGATTTTAGACCTATTAGTCTCTGTTCTACGATCTACAAAATTATTGCTAAAGTTCTTGTTGTAAGATTAAAAGCTATACTACCTAAACTAATTCATCCTCTACAAAGTGCTTTTGTGCAAAATAGAGCAATCCAAGATAACATCTTAATTGCTCATGAAATTTTTCCATGGATTCAGAACGAAAAAAGGAAAGGAAGGATTTATGGCTATTAAATTGGATATGAAAAAAGCGTATGACAGAATTGAATGGGAAATTTTACACGCCGTCCTTGTTAAATTCGGTTTTAATGGAAAATTTATCAGTTGGATCATGGAATGCATCACTTCAGTTTCGTATTCCATCTTAATTAATGATCATCCGTCAGATGTTATTCTTCCTTCTAGAGGATTAAGACAAGGCGACCCGATCTCGCCTTTGCTCTTTAACCTTGGAGCAGAGGTCCTTGCCCGAAACATCCAAAAAGAAAGTAACCTTAATAAGAAAATGATAGGATATCCTATAACTAAACAAGGTAGTATCATTCCATTTTTAGCCTTTATTGACGATATGATGGTCTTTTCTAAAGCATCGGTGAATGCGGGTTCTAAAATCCTAGAAATTTTAAATGGGTATTGTAGAATTTCTGGGCAAAAAATCAATCTTCAAAAATCTGCCTTTCAAACATCGAAAAATGTAAATAGCAGTACGAAAAATCTTATTGAAATGTGTTTAGGCATTGAAAACTCACCCTGTTTGGAAAAATATCTTGGTTGTCCGATCATTAATAATAGAGTAAATAAAAACGTCTTCACAGATGTTATCTCCAAATCAAGACAACAACTAACGAAACTTTATCATGCAATGCTTTATCAAGGCTAACCTAAACGCTAAACCAAACTTTATCATGCAATGCTTTATGCTTCCCTCCAGTATACATAAAGAATTGGACCAAATTAATCGGAACTTCTTCTGGAACAAAGGCCCAGGTTTTCATCCGCTCATTAGTTGGGATAAAATCTGCAGACCTCGAAAATTCGGAGGAACCGGTATTAGAAAAGCGGAAGATATGAACAAAATACTTCAAATGAAGCTATTATGGAAAATTCTGAACGAGCCTGACAATATTTGGGTTAAATTAGTAAATGAAAAATACCTCAAAGGATCGTTGCTATGGAATTACAAAACTAAACATAACACATCCTGGCAACTTTTGGATCAGAGTGAAAGAGTACATAAACGAAAACAAATGGGATGAGTCGAAAATTAGGGTGGAATTGGGTAATTTATTACCGCTGGGAATTAATGAATCTATTACTTCCTATTAACTCCCTAAAACTTTCATAAGGGATCGGCTCTATTGGGATCCGGGTGAAAGGGGTAATTACACAACGAAAGCAGCTATGAATGCTATTTATGCGAAAAAGGGGATCGCGGAGTGTGAGAACGAATGGATCTGGCATCTAAATATCATGCCAAAAGTAAAAAAAATTCCTTTGGAAGTTGTCTATTATTGGTCTTCCAACAAAGGAAAACTTAGAAAAGCAAAGAGTACCAGTCCCTATGACATGCTGCCTCTAACCACCCTTTCGAGTCCGCTGAAAATTTATTTTTCAAGTGTCATTTCTTGCGGAATTCTCTTGACAACAACTTAACTAAGAAATTTCTCAAGAGGAGCAATGAGAGAGGGAATAATATTTCAGAAAAGTTAAGTTGGCTTTGGACAAGTATGTCTGAGTCTCATTTCATCTACCTTGTTCTTTTCTGGTGGAATATGTGGAATACGAGGAACCAAAAAAATTTTAACAAAAAAGATCCAGAAAATATCGATATTAAAATCAGAAACCAAATCATGAATTGGAAAGCAACTGGTAATGAAATAAACAAAAACATTAATAAGAAAGGAACCAAGAAAAGAAAAACCAAAAACATCAGATGGAATGAACCCGAGAACGGATTTATTAAACTAAATTTTGATGGTGCCAAAAAGTCATCTGGGGAATCTGCCTATGATTTTATTATCCGAGATCATAATGCTAGGAAGGTCTCTCTTGGTTTTGGGCGACGTGGCAACATATCTGCCCTCCATGCTGAAGCATGTGCGCTAAGAGAAGAACAGGTAGCAGCATTCGATCTTGGTTTCAAAAACATAGAAGTTGAGGGTGACTGTCTTGTGCAAATTAACTCAGACAATAGAATTTGGATGCCGCCGTGGGATCTTGACCTTATTCTGTCTGACATATCTGCTATTTTGTTGGGTTTCTGTCAGGTTAGAGTAAGACACATTTTCCGAGAGATTAACGGGGTGGCAAATTTGCTGGCAGAGTGTGGTTTTAATGATCAGCCGATTACTAGTTCATCACTGGACCAGGTTGATGAGCTCATCCGGAAGGATGCCGTAGGATGGAGATGCTCGATGAGCTGATTCTTCCTAATTGCTTACCTTTATTTGTCAAAAAAATGTTTATTTTCACATATCATGCAAAGCTAAACAAAAAATTATAAATATAGCGGTCAAATAAGTATGTTAAAATGCAAGGGAAATTTTCCCAAAATCCATTACCTGCTGCTTGACGTCCTCGTTGGTCATCGAATCTGTCGGGAAGAAGCCAGCCGCCGTCACCAGAACACCTAACGTTGTTGTCGTCGACCTAGTTTGTCCAATACCCAGATCGGGAGGTGGATATCGGAGTGTATGCGACATGTGCAGCAAAATATTGATTCATGAGATGAATATTGTTGATTGTATTCTTGAATTCCATAAATTCACGCAAAGTTGAAACAAGCGGTGGTTCTCATCAACTGAGTCCAGTCAGGGGATGCCCGCCACCTATTTGTTCATTATGCCCTAAAGAAAAAGCTTGTAGTTGAATTGAAGATGAGAAACAACAAAATTATGATACAAGAAGCAAAATTTTGGTTGCATTCTAAATACTCAATGAATCACCGCAACGGAATGTATAAAATTTGCTTACGGAGGTAAGTTGAGATTTCAAAAGACGATGTAATGACTTTCTTTATTGTTATCTTACCATTGGCGAAAGGGGAAAATATGTTTCTCTTACGCTGATTAGTCATTAAACTGATATATTTCAATAATAATGTCATGATGTCGACCGAAATGATCAATACATTTATCACAATAGAATATTAATATTTACGAAATACATAAGGTAAAACAAACGTCATATTCAAGATGTCAAGTATTTCGGTCGATATACCTATTATGGTCGAAATGTAAGATTAAAACCAACTAAACAACATCTAATTCCGATCGTATTACAATAGTCATGGTCGAAACAAGTTCAAAGCAATCAGAGAATCAATATAATTTTCATTTTGATCGGATTATTGTTATTCTTGTCTAAATACATAAGGGAAAACAAAACACACTACTTAATATACCAATTATTCCATCAAAATATACCTATTCCGGTTAAATACCATATTTTTAGAACGATGTTATAACGAATAACGTTTAAAGCATAATAATTTATTTCCAAATTTGATAATATATTAATTGCAACTGGATTTTTTTAGTTTTAATCATGTGATTCACGCCCATGAAGACTTACGACGTATCATGATCTTGAACGTTGATTTATTAATCAGGTGTCTCTTTGAGGTTCTTACTCCTTACACAAAAATATGTTCTCACTTGAACCCGACCCTGTATATATAATCGGAGCGCCGGCGTCCAAATTTTTTTTAGGAAAATAAATAAAAATTTGGGGCAATCAGTTGATTTGCAAAAATTTTTGAAGGCCTCAAAAAAACCAATTAACTAACTCACTCAATATATAGAATTTTTTTTCCCGTATAAATAATACAAGCGACTTAGAATCATTCGATAAATAGAGTTTATGGGTTGGAGAGAATTATTGGATGAGTTTTATTAATAGTTAAAAAAAAACAAAACAAAACAATCTAACCACATAGACATAAATTAAGATTAACAAAACTTGTCACAAAAATTTAGTAAATAATTATTTTTAATAGATTAATTGAATCTATATATAAATAAATAAAAGTTTTATTTTTAATTTTTTCAATTTAGACGTCGCCTCAAGAGTTGGCCTCCCATTTCCCATTTTATTATTTTTTCATAATTATTTTTTTAATTTTTGATGCCGTTACTCAACCAGGCATTGAAAAATTTATGTTGGTAACACGAAGGCAATGTATATAGCTTTTATGAATTTTTTTACTACCATGCGAAAGAGGCGATCATTTCATTCGACTAGGACTGTGCATCTGGTCTAGACCGGAATTTTCGGTCCCATTCCGGACCAGAATTTTCAAAAACTTGGAGCGGAGACCGGATCGGTCCGGACTGGATTCGGACCGGGAACCGGGTCGGTCCGAACTGGATTCGGACCGAAATTAAATAAAATAAATTAAAATATATATTTTTCTGTTATAGTATTTTCTAGCATTGGTCAATCATAGATACATTTTTTTCCTTCTTATATGAAACTAAGCTCGTTTGCATATTATCAATATATTTTTTTATTATTAGTTCATACATTTTTTAATTCTATTTATTAGTTACAATTTTATGCACTTTTTTACTTGTATATATTTTAACTAATAAAATACAACGTTATGAATTAACGAAAAAATAATGTTTTAATTAATGGAAAATAATGTTTTAATTAATGAAAAACAAAATTTAATCTATTATTATAAATGTTTTAAATACATAATATTATGATTTTTTTAAAAAAATATATGGAACACTATAATTTTTTTAGTAAGAAGAACATGTACTAATAGTATACAAGTTTTACTAAACAAATGTTATGCTAAAAATATACTAACCAAATTTATATTTCATATTATTATGTAAGAATAGTACAAAATAATAAAACAAATCGATGATGTAAAATTTGTAAACTAAATTAAGAAAAAATTTAAAGTGTTAATATAAAAAATTTGGGGTAAAATTTGTACAACTATAATTTTAATCTCAGAAAATATTATATAAATTATTTTACAAAAAACAATTATTAAAAAATCATGATAGTTTATTTTTATAAACTAACGTTTTTATTTTAAGAAACATAAAGCATATTCAATTAACTGAAAATTAAAAATTTACCAACATGCCGTTCATGTATCATATCCGTATTTTCATAGAAATTTTGTTCTTAAAACGTTCCCTTATTACTTACCATTAAACTTTGAGATAGAAATATAGATACGGCGATGTGCGTATGTAGTGATGTTGCAATTTAAATTCGTGGTTTCTAAATGTACCGGTAAAAATGCTATTTGTCGTTAAAACTATGTAATTCGCGTGTATAGTTAATAGGACTCTTTTCTACGCACGTGGAAAGCGTAGTAGTAGTAGTGCAAAAAAAAATTTAAAAAAATCGCAATACTACTACGTTCCGCACATGTATAGTTTGATTTTTTTTTTATTGACACTAACTACGCGTAGTTGAAAATCACTCAATTACGCACGCGAAATGCATAGTTGTAGTCAAAAATAAAGAAAATTACCGGTACGTTTATCAACCTTTAAATTTGGTGCAGTTGACATTAAATATAATTCAATAAACAGTTCAAATTTTTTTTTAAAAATTAACTAAAATACAAAGAGAATAAATTTAACATTGATTTAAGGACTAATAATTAAGAGTAATTAAATTGTACGCTAAAATTCAACTCATTCGAGGCAAATTAAGGGAGAGGTGATATTGATCTTCAAAAGGTTAATCATACATTGGTATAATATTGCTAAAGCTTAAAGATGCAAAGCGTATTAGTGAATTTGGTGCACGAGTTATAACATATAGAAATATGCAAGTTTTGAACTATGTACGATTTTCAATTTTCACGAAAATATTCGTTTGTATATGATACATTTTCAAGAAAATGTTATTCTGAAGTGTTTTGTACAATGAAAATTAAAATATAAAAATGTGTGACAAAAATAGATCACTACGAATATCGATATATTTGTCTTACACGTGAAAATTTTGGACAATTTCAATTCTAATATATAAATTTACAAGCTATTTTCTTTTATTGTCGATTAATTTTAATATTTGTTGAAAATAATCAGTTTTCACATCGAGAGATTGAGACTACCAACCTAGTATATAAGGTCGGCGAGTTACTCCTCCTACTGCCAATTGGTTTTAGGATGAAACCTCATCGGGTTTATGTGTTGGGCTTGGACCTAATGTGCATGTGCGCTCGGATACACACGACCCCGCTTTACCTGAACCGGAGTCAAAAGTTTAAAAGTTTAATGCAGTTTGAGATTGATCTCGGTTTCAAAAATGAGGCAGTGGTTGTGCATATCATATGGACGTTTTTTTTTGTAAGCATATTAAGAAGGCACACGGTGATCGTGCATGTCAAGGATGTTCCCTTGGGTGGTACATTGTTGGTAGAACCGTGTTCTATATGAAAAACTTTGGAGAGTTCTAATTTGGTGAATTTGCAGAATGTGTTCAATTATAGTAATTATAGTAACGTTGTATTCAATAGTCTTAAAAAAATTTACGTAAAAAAAAAGAAGAGTTTATTTACATGAATCCAGTAAGCACCCTAATCAACTTTCCATAAAATATAATAATTCTGTCCAAATTCTTTGTATTGGATTATTTTGTAGTTGTATATGTTAGGTTATAAATGACTTTCGGTAACTAACTTTCCAAAAAAGTGCAATAATTTTGTCCAAATTCATTGTATTGGGTTATTTTGTGTAAAATTTAGATCCTATAATTTTTATCAAATTAACATTCCGATAAAAACAAATCCAATCATTTGTCCACATTCATTACTTTGAGTATTATTTTGTGTGTTTGTGCCCGTTTTATTCGTTTAAGCATTGAACTACACAACTTTAATCTTAACTACGCAAAACATTTAGAAATGCACAAATATACTAGTAATATTTACAATGTGATATTGATAAGTATACCTTTTTTATAACGGTGTACAAAGTATCCAATTATTCTAATAATTAATTAAATAATGTATATAAATTAAACCTCTATCCTGATAATCCTTGGTAAAAAGAAAAATATAGAAGAAAAAAATTGTCTATATAAATTAGACCCATATCCTAATAATTTTAGGAAAAAGGAAAAATAAATAAAAAAAAAACAATATTTCATTTTGTTACCTCAATTTCTTAATTCTTAATATCCAAATGTAGTACCCAATACCCATTAGGCTAATGTCGAACCGTCCGTAATATACAAGCCTCATACATAGGTTACTCAATTTTACTTACCCAATTCTAATTAAAACCGACCATGCTCGCGCTTATCTCAGACTTCTTTGTACTCACTTGATCGTTGGAAAAGAAGAATTTCTTGTTGACATCGATAACAACTCATCCTTACAAGTTAATCATAACTTAAACTCCAAACGTCAACGTCAGGCACAATGACTGTCCACCAAGCCAAATGACTGTCTACTAAGATAATCTGAGGTCTTAGGAGCTCTCCATGTCAATCATATTCCCGTGAAAACAATAATTTCTTACCCAATATTTCAATACTCTGCTAGTCTAGTACCCAAAATGTTAACACACCCATTAATATTTTAAAATAAACTCCGTAAAGTTGCGTGTTAGATTTTAGGATGAATTTGGGCATAAGAATGAATATATATAATTTTGATGGTAAATTAGCTATAAAAAATGGAAATGTCGTATATGCCCTTAATGTGATTGTAACGTAGCTATCTCGACTGCAACCTCCCTACTATCCAGCTCTTCTTTCATTAACCAAATTGGTCTATATAAACACACTCACCTTGCTGCTTTCATCTCCAATCACTCAAACTTCATTTTTTGTAACAACATTAGTTCAAAATTGTTTGTGTGAGCCATGGTTTCAGCTGCTGCTGTGCGTTTTGGGGTCGGTGTTCTCGGTGCGTCTTTCGTCTATCTCTCCCTCGATCTATATATACATGTATACAATGAGTCTGTTAAGTAAGTATTACTGATACGGGTATGCCCTTAATTTTTATGTGTTATGCAGGAAATGTAATCGCTTTCTTCTTGTTCTTGTCTCCCGTGTAAGTGTTACTCATAGCTGCACATTTTCTACCTCTCTTATGTCTTGTCAAATTCTTTTCCAATCTCATTAGTTTAAAATTCTAAACTTTTTCTTAATTCTGATTGTTTTTATGAATTTTGTGTATCTTGGCCTGATTTGTAGTTTTAGTAAAAGAAGAAATATTGTATGATGTTAAGTTGTAACCTCCTCCTATAGATTTATCATTAACTTCCCATAATTTTGGTCCAATTTATCTTCAAATCTATCGCATGTTTTTATTATTATTTTTAACACTTTTTTTTGGTAATTTTACCATAAAAATCTACTCATAAATATACCCAAAAAAAAAAAATTTAGCTTTTTTTTTTTTCTCTAAATTTTTATATTTTACAAAACTACTTAATACTCTACCCACAAATATATCAAAAATATATCAAAAAGCTTATCCTACATAAAAATCTCCCTTTTTACCAAACATGACCTAACTTATTTTTGAGTTCAATCATTGATGTGATGTCCACGTGTTTCAAATTTACAGTACTGTCTGCTTAATGAACCACATTATCAGAAACACAAACGAAAACTCCAAACCAAACCCACAAGCTTAATAGTTGATAGTACGTACGTATGATTTCACTATTCAATAATAATATTTTATGTTTGATTGAATAGGCCAACGTTTATAGAAATATGCAAGAAAGGGACAGTGGGTCAGTACTCTCCGATCCCATACCTAGCAACTTTCGTCAACTGCATGCTCTGGGTGCTCTACGGCCTCCCCATCGTCAAGCCCAATAGCACCCTCGTCGTCACCATCAACGGCTTTGGAGTCTTCATCGAGATTATTTACCTTTCCCTCTTCATAATCTACTCGCGAGATAAGAAGCAACGGCTCAAGGTTAGCTCCATTGTTGTCGTCGAGATTCTCATTGTGGCGGTCTTGGCGGCTCTAGTGCTTACTCTAGCTCATACTACTCACCTTAGGACTCAAGTTGTTGGCATGGTCGCTATTGTCACCAATATTATGATGTACGCGGCCCCTTTATCCGTCATGGTAAGTATCGCTAATTTAAAATTTTTGATAAATGTTGAGATGTAGCGAAGAAAAGAAAAATGTCTCACGTAGATAACACATTAGCACATAATTAGATGAGACTCGAGATGCACATATTTGGATTGGACGGGAAAACTAGACCGGATTGGTCCGGAAATTACAGTCCGGTCATGGACCGTAATTGTAAAAATCCGGTTCAATCCATGATATTACGGTCCATCCTATACCGTAATGTTTTGGTGCGGACCGAAATTTACAATTTTAAATATTTTAAAACAGTAATTGCATACGGTCTAGTCCAATCCAAACCCGGACCGGATTTAATCCATACAAAAAAAACTTCTTTTTTTACAATAAAAAAAAAATCAATATGGTCTGGTCCATGGACCGTTTCATATAACAATAAAACGGTCCATTCTGTAGGTTTACGTTCCGATCCGGTCCACACCATTTGAACAACTCTAGATGAGATTAACCATATAAGCTTATGAAACAACCTAATTTGAGGTGTCTTAAAAATGTGTTTGTTTATTTATAAAAATGCAGAAATTAGTGATAACAACAAAGAGTGTGGAGTACATGCCATTTTTCTTGTCATTGGCTTCCTTTGCAAACGGGATTGCTTGGACGATTTATGCCATTCACCCATTTGATCCATACATCGCTGTAAGATCCGTCTCCATCACCAATTGGGTTGGGCTCATGGGCTGGGCTTTTAATGTGTAATTGGGCTTTTTAATTGATGCAGGCTCCGAATGGGCTTGGTTCACTGTTTGGGCTGGCCCAGCTGATTCTGTACGCAGCGTTTTACAAGTCGACGAAGCAGCAGATGGCAGCAAGTAAGGCCAAGGAGGCGGAGATAGGCATGACTGGGCAAGAGGAGTCCTACAAGATCGGCAATGCATCTGCGTAAGCCGGGGTCCCTATTTTGTAGCTGTAACCACCGGCCGGACATCTTTTCCCGATCAGGCGGCCAACCATTTTACATCTGAATCTCTTAGAGTGGAAGATATTACCCATCTGCTATGGAACAGATCTTGTTCAGCAGATGCTAGTTGAAATTTGCTCATCTTTCATTTTGGAAAAAAATATTGGACCTTCCTTTTATTTATTTATTTATTTATGAGTAGGTTCAATATGATGAGAATCGAAATTGTGTACTACATTGGAATTTGGAAGAACAAAGTGATATCCATAATATAAAACTTTATGATAGATTGATATGTGGAAATAGATTTTCTGTCTAATCAGAAACTGAAAGATAAGGACATTATCCAAATGCAGAAAATAAAATGACTTATCAAATATTCTTGATTAAAACACAATTTAATGAATCAAAATTCGTCCATAATACAAAGGGGGGAATACAACAAAAAAACTACGGCTTACCGCTTAGATTTCATGAAAAATTTTCAGTACATTACCATGAAAGTATAACATTGATAGAGTTCAAGCCTAATAGATTCAACACTATATACACTTACAACTGTGAAGAAGCTCTGACGAGACTCAAAAATCTATTAACTTACCAATTGCCCTGCAAATCGACACTACAACAATTGCTGTAAAATTCAATCTAAGGTAACCAACATAAAATGTAGACGAAATATATCAACAAATTTCTCCTAGAATCATCACCCACCTGAACTCTCACATGAACTGCCAGGGTTGCCAATCATGTCATGAATCGATAGCCTGATGATACTGCTCCCAGATGATCTCATAATATCCAGGCATTCTTGGAGATCCGAGTCACAAGCTATCAAAACCCACTCATTGTCGTCGTCTAGATACTTTACCTCAAACGTTCCAACGTCTATCTTAAACCGCTTTGCTACCTCATCCCTCATATCCACAATGTTAGAGTCGAGAGAGAATCTGAACCGAATTATGTCTTCCCTGAAATTGGCCTTTATGGTAACACTTCTCATGTCTTGTCCTGCAGCAAACCGTGGCAACATAAGTGTATGAGTATTGTGTGGCATGGTGGTTTCAGTGATAGGGCTTCCTTGGCATGATCCATGTGAGGTTGAAGTCGCTGTGCTAGCTTCTCTAGACCCACTCCCTGCCAAGCCATTTGGCTTGTGGGCTTGCTCGTCGGGACATGATTCGCGACTGTTGAATGTAGTTTCAGCTGGAAGGTCAATCCGATTATATGTAAACTCAATAGGTTTATTGCACTGTGATGGTTGCTCACTGACTTCTTTTAAAGCAGGCCATGAAATTGAACCGACAGGAACAGAAGTAGGACTTAAAGTAGACAAGCTGAATGCTCCATCAGTCCCTTGTACTGATTCAATTACGCGCTTAAGCTTTGAAAGGGAGCGGTTTACCTTGTTGATCTTCCGAGATGGCCAACGAGGTATGCCATGTTGCCTACAGATTCGTTTCATTGTTGTTGGACATACTGTAAAAAAAGTTAAAGGTGGAAAATTCATACTCAGATAGTCATATGTCAAAAACAATTGCCTGTTTACAAGCAAACTCATTAGGATCTTACCACCAAGGCTTTTTGCAGCATCCTTTAAACTCCCGGCAAAATATTGCTGAAGAACTTCGAAGCTAATTTTTTTTTCTGCTTTTCCACGTTTCTTTTCTGAATACTTTACAGACTCTTTATCTTTAGCAGAAGAGTTCTTTCTTTCTTCCACATCTTTTTCCTCAATGAACCGTGTACACGTTTTCAGTGGAGCCATCACACCACCATTTGATGGTTCCTGCATGGAAACTGGTTTAGATGGGTACAATCGAAGAATAGGTTCAATATCTGAATCATTCTCATCCATAGGCACATCAACCATTTCTGTGAATTTTCTTTCCTCCTCGAGTGTCCTTCCAGCGGCAACCATCAAACTCCGGAAATGCTGCTTCATTTTTACCAATATGGTGTCTAAGAACATCTGATGTGGCATACTTTCAGTTAAGCTAGTTGGCAGAAAGAACTCGAGCACATATTCATCATCCCCAGTGTACTTACTCCTCAAACAAATGGCAAAAGAGCCGGCTAATCCAAACATTCTTGCATAATGCACCAAAGGGTACTCTCTTTTACTGAATCGGTTGATAGCTTCACAGAAGCATGAACCATGGGATGAGAAGGCTCTCCCGGCAACTCCCTGCCCTTTCTGAAGATGATGCTCTGCACATGCCTCACGGAAACCCCACATGTGAGCATCTACAACATAGAAAGCTGCATCAGTGGTTGACATGCAAACTTGGTCCCTACAACTTCCATCAAAGCTGGAGCAGCTTTTCTTCAGATCACCACCATATGCCAGGACATTTCGATGCCTACATGGGACCCAAGTCTGAGCCAGCGGTAATTTATATGTTTCGCATACCTCTGTTAACACTTCCAAGATTTCACAAAGAGCATTTTGGCGGCCTTCATTACAAATCTAGATGAGAGTATTGTCATGTTAGCCAAACAAAGATAGTATTGTGACACTAAATCATGCTATTACTCATCAGCACATCATATACCTGAATGTTTGGATGATCCAATATTTCAGAGCTTCTCAGATTCACAGCCTGCAGAAAACAAAACATACACTTGGTTAATTGACGTGTAATCAATGTTCAAAATTTATAAGTACCACTTCGACACGTAAAAAACCACAACTTATTCCAGATGCGCATTGAGCACAACAGACTTTGAGAGGTGTACGTCTACCTCAGTCCAAAGCATGGATGAAATTTAGTACACATGACGGGATGAATGGTCAAGCAATGATTTGTCCAGCCCACCAAACAACTATTACCTAGGCACAGAACATCAAATGAAGATACCATCCAACAAGAAATTACTCCCTCCACCAGAAGATAATTATAGCTCATTATCTCCCACAGTAAAGCATTAACATGGAAAGCATTAACAATGTCCAGACTGCATCTTTACAGTTTACATTAAGAACGCAACCAATTTGTTAATATAACAAACTATATGCAATCCATTTCATTGACAATCTAAATTACTTGGATAATATACTCGTTTTCCATTGAGAATAGAGACTTAAAAGGCATTGAGGCCAAGTAAATATCCTAGTTATTAGTTATTTTGACAAGTTGTTTTATTAGGAAATGAAGTTGAAGAGTATATATGTATAGTAATCTTTTTTCAAACAAGGAAGAATGAAGTAACAAGGAAAAATAGAAATCAAACATGTAACTATTGCAGAACAAAACCAACCTCGAGAGCTTTGCAAACTTTATCAACCTCAGGAGCATAGTTAATCTTCTTTGCAGTCATTATGAGCTCAAGCACACCAACGCAGGACTGCCCACTAGGCTCGAAAACAGGCAGAGCCAAGGTCCCATGAACATTGAAATTCTTGGCGTGCTTAACCCTTGGATACTCCTTGCTAGAGTAATACTGCACATCAGGCGTCCATTCTGGCAACTTCTGTCTGAAAACACGACCAGGAAGCCCGAGGCTCCCATCAGTCTCCCCATCAAGAGAAAAGCTATACATTAGAGATGCCGTCCTGTATTGATGAAGGCCATTGCTATGTGGACTAAGAACAAATGGTTGTCCCGAAGTTGTGAGCACATTTCGGCTCCCACTCTTAACAGGCGCCCAAACCTGAGCTAGAATCTGATGTTCAGTGGACTCCTTGAAGTACCTAAGTGCCTGTGTCATCCTTTCCTTGATTACGAACATATCTGGTACTTCCAAACGAGCCATTCCATTGACTGGATATCGAAGTCTCTTCTTATCGTCTTCACCATCATCCTGGCGGTTATCAGTTGCTGCTCCAGGTTTACCTATTTATGGAAAACTTTGTCAATCCAATCAAGACCCGGTAAATACCCTGCTCATGAAGGGTATAAATTTCGATAATAGTTTTTGAAGATTCACGAATTTCTTCCTCTCCTCGCCCACAAATCCCAGTCTATTCAATTTGTTAAAAAAAGAAAAAGGAAAGCGACATCGATTTATTCTCCGTATCCTACGACATTGCTCCCATATTGGAAACCGAATGAATGAGTCGAATGACACCAGGTTTGTTTCCTACCGATTAAAATTCTTTCTGGAATTGAACCGACGTAGATTTATTTGCTACAAGAAAACAAAGCGCATGCCAATCAAATTCACTTGGTTTATTGCTTTGACAACAGTGGAAATGGCGGACGGGAGCTCCAAAGGCTTTGCCACAAGCAGAAAAAAGCAAGAGTTTGGTTGATTTTGAATTTAGGATAAACCTTGAAACTTACACTAACTCAATCACCAGCAAAAAAAAAATCACGAAAATAGAAAGGAAGCCGATAAATCCCAAAATAGAAAGAAAACAGAAAATGTCGAATCAGAGAAAGCGTCCTTATGTTTGAAACCAACCTCTATCTAGAAAGAAAGCAATCACAAGCGCACGAGCATCGGAAAAAGAGAATGCGAAGAAGGAGAAAGAAGTGAGAAATGAAGGATACAAGTCATAACGCGGCAGTCCGGAGAGATACGTATTGCAGCGGCAGCGGCAGCGACGGCGGATTTATCATGCGAGAAGTCGGCGAATGCTGAGATAGTGGGGGAAATCTGGTCAGAGGAAGGATTGAAGTTAGAAGAAGCGGAGATCTGATCGAAGAACCAAGCGGAGTCAAAATCTGCGAAATCGAGGTCCATAATGGAGGTCGGGTCGGGTTGGGAAGGCATGAGAAGTGATTGGAGGTGGAGTACGGGTCGGGTAATGGTCGTCGGAGTTGGAAAACAATCATCCGAATCCCACCATCCACCGGAATCTGAGTTGTCGTCTCTTGTATGGCTGAGGAAGGAGGAGATGGATGAGGGAGAAAAAGAGAAGAGATGTGAATAAAATGAGATTTGAGAGAGTGTGATTCCATCATATCATGGATTCCAATAGCATAATGCGATGGAATTAAAATATATTTTGTAACATAATTTATCGGGGCCTACGTTGCAACTACCTAAGGGATTCAACTTTATTTACGTTATTATTATTATAGATGGAAAAATATTGACTATAATCGCATTATTTAGTTGAGAGGGTCAATAAAAATATTATATTTTATATCCATCAAACGCACATTCTTATAATTACTAAGGGGGTACTAGGAGAATTGGTGGATAGTTTTTTTTAGGGATCGTTAGTTTCGATCTCATTTAGGTTTCATCTTGATCTCAGTAAAATTTTATACGAAAAATAAAGTTGTGGTATTTTGAAGACAGTTATGGGAATATCAAGGCCGATTGTTGAAGATCAAGTTGTGGTTGATGGTGGTGTATGGTGTTTGATGCAAATATGTTGGAGAGGGTTATGAGTGTTCCTAATTCTACGGTGAAAATCATTCCTCATAGTTGTCATCTTAGTTTCTCTCAAGCGTTGTTGGGTGCTCTCCTGATTCCTGAAGGTGGTATCTGAGTCACGGAGTGTAACTGCTTGTGTTATGTTGTTTTTGCTTCCTCGGTGCACGTTGTAGGTGTTCAGGCCTATGAACATGCGAGATAGAAGATCATCGGGAAGTAGAAAGTCGATACAACATCAGCGAATTTTACAGGCCTTATATAGTTGGGGAGAGGTTGAGGGTGCTTCAAGTTTTGTGTAGACATTGTTAAACGGTTTTGAGCATAGGCCTTTTGTGAGGGTTGATGGTGACTCGGGTGATGGAGTTGATCTAGACAGGAACCCTAATATCAAACAATGTCTCCTTAAGGTTTAGATGGGTATTTTACAAATGATGTTAAGGTTTTGTGTTCTTTTGGAGTTGCTCCTTATAGCAATGAGACTTTGAGGGTGTTAGAGGCTAAGAACCCATATAAGCCTCCTCCTTCTAACTCTTGCACTACCTTTCTTGAACCACCCTTGTTGTTGATGTCGATTTCACTTTTAAATGCATTAAGTCCTTTCACAAGGGTACTTCTTATGATAGAGATGGCTTAAGGGCACAACACATCTTAGATGACATGAGTGGTGAGGGTTCGGCGGTTGCCATGAGTCTTTTGAGAACGATTACCTCATTGGTTAATTTGTGGTTGGGAGGCAGGTATCCGTTGAGTTTAGATGAATTTGTGGCTCAGCTCCTCTTACACCGTTGCTGAAACCTGACAATGGGGTTCAACCCATTGCAGTGGGTATTGTATGGAGATGATTGGTGTCTAAAGTAGTCATGAAGGGAGTGTGTAAAGATATGAGAGAATATCTTGGAGATTTTCAGTTTGGAGTCGGTGTTTTAGGTGGTACAGAAGCTAATCTACACAGTGTTAATAGGCTTTTGAACAAGCGTTATGATGATGGTTCCTTGGCTATGCTAACGGTGGATTTTTCTAATGCCTTCAACCTATTTGACAGATCTGTTTTGCTTAGGGAGGTTAGAGAGAGATGTCCATCTATCTCTTTATGGCTTGATTTCTTGTATGGTCAGGCTGCTTGGTTATACATTGGAGATGGATGCATCTGGTCGGCTATTGGTGTGCAAAAATGGGACCCTTTGGGGCCACTCCTTTTTTCTCTTGTCTTGCACTCACTTCATCATAGGATCAGGGACAGTTGCAAGCCTCTTCTTCACGCTTGGTATTTGGATGATGGTACAATTATTGGTCGGTCTGTGGAGGTGGCTAGAGCTCTTGATATCATTTGATAGTTTGGTCCGGGTTTAAGGCTCGAGTTGAATGTTCGCAAAACTGAGTTATTTTGGCCTTCGTGTGATGGGTCGAAACTTAGAGATGGACTATTTCCATAAGACATTGCAAGGTCGGCGATGAGAGTTAAGTTGTTGGGTGGGGTAGTGAGTAGAGGCGTCGGGTTTATTAGAGAGCTTGTCATGAAGAGAGCGGTTAAGGCAGTTGCGTTTATGCATGTTCTTCCATAGTTGAGGGACCCGTAGAGTGAGCTTCTCCTGCTTCGTTCTTGTATGGGTGTTTCTAAGATGTATTTTGGCTTGAGGACTTAATTATCATCCGAAGCATTGTGAGAGTGCATCAGCTTAATTTGATGAAAAATGGAAAATATGTATTGTTTGGATCGATGTAGGGTTGGGGTTGTACGATTCACATATGCTTCATTATTTTGTAAGTTTTTTTGCCTTAAATTTTTTGTTCCATACTAATAATTAAATTTATTTTCTTTATGTTCTCATTATGCCCTTTGGATCGATTGCTTTTATTAAGGGACCTCTACGTCTTTCCTTTTATAGGGGGCTTATTTGGTACTTTGAGAGATAACAAGCCATACATGTCGGTGTGAGTCCTTATGAGGTTTGGACGAGTGTAGGATATTTTCACCTTGGATTTGATTGAACACGCGAGACGCAAACGGTCAAGGAAAGGGACTTACGAGTTTTCGTTTACGTAATTTGATCATTGGGCGACTTGAGGCGAACATTTGTAGCATGATCTTGTGTTTTTAGCTTGGGGCGTGGACGAGCACTATTATGATTGGTCCGAGCCACACACTCATATGTACGCCATAAGGGATTCCATGAGATAATATCCTCTTATGGAAGCCTTCCATACTTGGATCATAATGTCTTCTCCGCTGAAAAGGGATTGGAGGTAAAGGCACTTGTGCATGAAGCCAACACATGTGTAGTTATATACAATTGTTGGAGTCAATAATAGTAGATTTTGGAAAAATAAGCGAACACAATGTATATGTATATGCTCACTAGGACAAAGTGGTTGCAATTTAGTAGGTGATATGTCTCGTTTAATGACGAACAATCTTAATTGCAAGTCCATGGATGTTGTGGTTGCACTACATGAATTAGATCAAGTGTCGTATCCACGAGGACTTTGTTGATTGATTGGCAAGTGAGTCAACTAGATTATTCAAGCAAAAGATAAAAAGAAGATGATAACATCCATTTTAACATAATTTTCCATCATCATTTTTATTCATCCCATAAGTGTTTTCTCCGTTCTAGTGAATCTAACCACCTCCAACAATGGCATTTTACACCTAGTATCATATAAAAATATATATATTAAATTAAAGACATTGAATTTAATGAGGGTATAATGAGATAATAATCGTTTAACATGTAGGTTGTGTCCATCACGAGAAAAAATGGAAACATGTCCAACCAATGTCTTGACATATGGTTACTCAAAATAAGGTCATTGATAATGTTTGTCATTAGAAGAGTCCTAGAATTGGTGTAATAATTGCGATCTTGCAAAATATGTATTGTTTGTTTTGTTATCGTTTGTACACTTCTATCTTCAATATATGTCAAACATTGTAAATATGTTGCGTAGATGTGACACTTGTGGGACATTCCTTTCAAATCATATCCAATATATTTTTCGGTTTAATATTGGATGCGGAACTGAATCTCACCTTTTGCATGTGTTCGCTTGTTAGTCGACCCGAAAATGAATGGTCTACTAGTGATGGTAGGATATCGTGGTTGTAACTATAGTGTCCACAGTTATCATCCATTTAGTTGGAACAACTTCATTGCTCCATTGTACTTCATCCCCAACTATCTTCAATTTACAATTTCTTTCATTTGACTTTGATCTACACCTTTTCGGATGATCAACATCATCCTTCTTCACACTCTTTGACATCTAAAATTTCTCATACACAGATAAACTTTTCATGTTGATGTACGCTCGGTTTGTATAAATTTAATATAATTATCACCATATACTGCTCCCTACCTTCCTCACGAACCCAATTAACTAGATAATCTTCATCTCAAATATATCTTTCAACTCCACTAAAACATCTAAATAATATACTCTCTCTATTCCGAGTTGATTTTTCATTGCATTCATATGCTCCAAGATATCAAAAACTTGTAAATATTCAAATTTATATTCCGAACAATATATTATTTATACAAAAATACGACAAAACATACCTTATTAGTGGGCTGTAGTTCATCGTCAGAAGAAAATTAACTTTGACACTTTCATTCAAAGACATTCATTTTCTTCTTTGTGGAAATATGAGATGAATATTGAAATAGAACCGATAACTACATTATATATGCAAAAAATACGACGGTTGCATTACAGTCATATTGTTGTCAACTACGCATATGATCTTCGTAGTCGTAGACCATTTTAAAAATTTGTCCGTTGTTGAAAACTACAACAGTGCATGTTATAAGCATATTGTTGTGTGGGGACAATACAACTACGCATGCTATATTCGTAGTTGTGTGTGTTTTGTGGGTACATTAGAACTACGAATGTACATGTGTAGTTATGCATATTTTTCTTCTTCTTTTTTTAGTGAAGTACAACCACATATGTTATATACATATAGTAAATATATCGGCTTGATATCGATTCCAATTTCAATCACGCATGTCATAATCCCCTATACGTAAAGATGTTTCTTGAACAATTTGCATACTTACGGCACATGAAAGTAACTCAACTCACCTAAAAACAATGAGGTAACTCAACTCACCCAAAAACAATGAGTTATTGACTTGTAAGCTAATCGACAAAGAAAGAAAAGAGCTACAAAATCACTATGATAATTATTTGTTTTTGTCTTTTGATTTTTATAAAAAAGATCTTTGTTTGCTTTTTTGATTTGGATAACTACAAAAAGTTGTTTAAGTTTGATAACAAGGTAGAGAAAAAGAAAAAAAAGCCCCACCAAACCATAATGCTTTTGAAAAATATGAATTATTTTACACAATTACAATAAAATCACAAAATTATCCTCATTATTAATAGTTATGAAGACCCATACATTCAAATACCCCTTTTTTAGTAGATAGATGCTACAATATTGGTTTAAAATGGTAAAATCTTGTTTAATTTATTCATTTTGGTAAATTTCACCTACTTTCATTTTTAGGAAAAAAAAACACTTTGAGAAAATCTCTACATCGTATGACATTATTTTATGTTTTTATAGATTTTAGCTGCATATTTGATTTTATTTTATTTTCTATTTTTGATTACAAGACTAGAAATTTAAAAATACCGTTGGACGGACTAGAAATGCAATTCTAATTTGTAATTAACTAGAGGTTTGTGTGATTAAGTTTTTAATTTATGATACTCAAATGTTTATAAATCTTAAAAACTGTTTGGAACTTTTATTCAATTTTAAAATCAAAGTGATGTGTATTTTAAGATATTATATTAATATATGTAAAAAAATATAAATTTTTACGAACTAAAAACTAAGAACTCAAAGTTATCCCGAACAAATCAGTAGTGGTTTGAGTTCGAGTGATATGTTAAATGTTATGTTACTTTTGGAAACTTTTCTTAATAACTCATATAGAAGGTACAAGTCGATGATCCACTTGTGCTTGCATTCTATGGTCAAGTTACTAAGGGTATAAGCTTGAAATCATAAGCAAGGTACAAGTCGATGATCCACTTATTCAACAATCTGTGCTTGAAGTTGAGGTAATTGATATGCTTGTTGATAAAAAGATAGTGGAGATGACAATGACTTCTAATGTTGCACATTTATTGAGCTAGACTGAAGCCATTTAAAGCATACGACTCCTTCATGTAGATATCAAAATGTTCTCAATAAAAAAAGATTCTTATATCAAGTACAATTATCCCACTTCATATTATTAGTGCAACATATTGTGCTTTGTATACATGAATAATTAAAAAATGCAATACTACTTAAGGGATATTGACTTGCATCAACTTAGTTCAGAAAATAATTCATTCATGAAATGCCTAACTTGGTCTCCATTTCTTAATGTCAAGATAATTAGTGACTAGGTAAATACAATGTGGGGTTACAATCTGGAATATTTTCAGCAACAATTACCCCTCATATTTCCATAATAGATACCACGGATTTTAATCCTGGCTATAAACCACCAAAATATGTCGGACTATAAAAATTATATATAACCCGCCCACCCCGTATAAGCTATTAAATGTCCCGGATAAGTGTCGGGAAAATACTATGGATATATTAAATATTATATACCCCGGATGTACATCCATCGTGTATACTATCAAATACCTTAAATAAGTTCTGGAAAAAATACCCCAGGTATATGTATATCCGGAGTATATGTGAGACCCCTACTCTTCCGGACCGAGATCGGACCATGGCCGAGTTTAGACTTTTCCACACCCGCGTGCATGATGGTCGCCCCTGCAGGTCTCCGCCCCTGCAACTCATGGAACCGCCCCTGCAATTTCCGGCGGCTGCAGCCGGGTTTGTTGACCCTTTGACTTGTGCTTTCCCCTTTCCTTTGCCTTCTCCCTTAAGCTTTCCCTTAGCTGCTAGAGCAAGGATTTCACTCTGTTCTTTAGCCTCTCACGATCTTTTGCTTTCCCTTTTCTCTCTTTGATCTTGTTCTTGGTTCCTTGAGTTTGGAAGGAAGTTGTGTAGCTTTGGTACTTGTTGTTGTGTATGTGGATGGTATGCTGAGCTGGGAAGCCATCCTTGATGTGTGTTGATATCTCCTGCAGCCTAGGACCACAGTGGTGGTGAGTGATCTTTCTTTCTCTTCTTCCTTTCTTGTTCTTCTTCTTCCTTAGCTTAGGATTAGATGATTGAATGTAGGATTGATGTTTGTATTTGTATGTTGTGGTATGTGTATGAATCTGGAAGAGAGTAGACGTGATTTGATCACGTGAAGAGCTAAAGAGAAGCCGCGAGGTTTCATTCTGCATTGTCGCCGCCCCGCGGCCATAAGTCACCGCCCCTGCGGAAGACGTGCCGCAGCGCCCGAGCCGTGCCTGCGTTGCCAGCGACCTTTGTCACCGCCCCCGCGGTTGAGTGTCACCGCGCCCGCGGTTGCCTGCGTTCCGCCCCTGCGTCCTTAGTTCACACAGGTGCGTCTTGTCCCGGGACTACGTATAGTTAGGTAGTTCCTTTCCTTTCTAGTATGAGGGAACTAGTACCATGCTAGGATTCGGATGTTGATGAGTATGATATAGTTATGCCGGTTACGGCCTTGAGGTTTACGAGTTGGACTTGATCCTTATGGATCCCTTGGGTCTAGGTGTGACCCCTTTGTGTGATAGGATTGTGATATATATGTATGTGTGCCTTGTATATGCTGTGTTGTCCTCCAGTTGGAGTGGACGTTTCTGAAAGTTGTTTGTAGCGAGTTACTTCTGAGATCGAGGTAAGTCCATAGGACTTACTTAGCTACTATCCTTATATTGGATGTATGCTTGAGTGGTGTGTGTTATGTGCTTTATAGCATGTGTTATTATGGTCACCGACCTATGTTATATTGATCGCCCATTGTAGTGGCTGTGATAACTTACCTTTCATCCCGTAGTGGAGTCTGGGAAGTTTTCTGTAAGCTAGTTAGTTCTAGTATATGGAAAGGCCCCTACCACTGCATATGGTATACGGGAAAGTGCGCTGATACCACTCCAGCTAGCTATTGCACGCAGAGGCGAGGTATATATTCATTCCTCGTGTCACGTATTTTCATATACTGATTTATATACTCTTGAGTGATTAACGTTATAAAGATAATAAACCGGGTAAATGTGTGATATCATGCTGATGTGTTAAGTTTACTGATATGTGATTGTGCTCTAGCATCTTCTTATATATGTGTATAGTTAGCTAACGGTTTTATACCGTGTTGTAGATCCTTTGCAGGTTAGGAGAGCTGCAGAGTGATCCGGAGGGGTGATCTGCTGAGGGTTCCGTACACAGGGACGATATCGTGGTTGGGATATTTATATTGTACGGGTTTATGTTTTGACTTTTGTACTCAGCAGTACCTTGTATCACTTTTGATCGGTATATATATACATCAGTTTCATGTTTTGTTTTCATCTATCAGTGTCTTGTTGTAAGATTCAGTGAAGTTGTTGTCAGGCTAGGGTCAGGATCCATTGTGAGATCCTAGCCCAGTAGCACTCCGAGTCCTACGGATTTGGGGTGTTACAGTATATGTCTTGTAATACGTCAAAAATATCAATTAGTATATACTTCGGATATAGTAAATCTGGGGTATATACAACCAGATATCCTGGTCCTTAAACACACGTAAAATGACTCGATTTTTCTCAAAGTATACTCCAGATGTATAAATGTAACGCCCGGAGTATATACTATTGGACCAAATACATCTCTAACCCTTTCGCCGAATGTGGTATGGGGTATATATTCCCAAATATCGGTGTCCGAATTGTGATTTTGTTTTTAGGCTAACTTGATATGACCCGTCATGTGGTTTTTAACTTCAAATGTTAATCCGGTTGTAAATCCAAGTGATACAATTCATTCCATTGGTTTACATTAGCCTTAGTAATTACAACAACAAAGAGAAAGTAGTGGGATAATCCCCCTCCCCTAAATTCTTTATCGTCATGCTTAATAACCTCCCTCACCTCTTCAAGGGAGAGATTCCTCCATCATCAAATCTCGCCGCCAACAACCTCCTTGTTTCATTGTATGATAAACATTTCTTGCTTATCAAGAAGCAAATCAAATCCAAAGTTTCCAATATGTTTCTTTGACGGAAAAATTGCTTACTGATCTTTGTCGACGTCGGTTGAATGATGGTCCTCCGATCTCTATCGGGGTCGGCTGATTTTGGTCCTTAAGATAGTTTGATTTCCAAAATCCTCCAACAAAATCATTTTTTCAAACTCTAGAGCCTTAATAGAGTAATCAACTCATCTTCAGATAGTGGTTCTCCCATCTCAAGATCTTGTTTATTATACAATTATTGTTCTTCTCCGAAATCGATTCCGGTCTTCGATGACCGCTTCTCTCAAAATCTCTTTGTGACTGCCTTGGATTGTGCCCTAGTGTGTGTTGCTCGAGAGACAAAAGAAAGTAAACAATAGTGTAACTATGTCTTTAAAGCCTTTTTTAATTGGGCCTGTCATTAAGCCCATAACTCTTATATCAAAATACAACTTATTTTCGGTGGGGTGATCGAAAGCCAATGAGTTTCGGTGGGGTGATCGTAATACAACTTATTTTCATCGGAAAGCAAATGGAAGGAGAAAACGCAATAAAATTGGGAGATTAGTGGATGACGATGGGCTCACGTCGAGGACCGAGGAGGGTATGGCGAGGGTTGCCGAGAAATATTTCCATGATATCTTTACTTCGTCGGTTTTTGAGCATCCTAAGTCTGACATGAGTTCTATGAATCATTTAAGTGCGGAAGATAATCGGGTTTTGCTTGAGCAGTGCACAACAGAAGAAGTCCGGGCGGCGGTTTTTGACATGCATCCTATAAAATCTCCGGGCCCGGATGGTCTTCCCACCCTCTTCTTTCAAACTCATTGGAATGTTATTGGTGAAGATGTCACTCATTTTATGATGAGTCTCTTTGAAGGTTCCTCTTTTTCCTCTACACTTAATCACATGTTCATTTCTCTTATCCCAAAAGTCAATAATCCTTCAAGAATGAAAGATCTCCGACCTATTAGCCTGTGTAATGTTCTCTATAAGATTTTTTCAAAGGTTCTTGCTAATAGGTTGAAACGTTGTCTTGGTAAACTGATTTCTTCTGCTCAGAGTGCTTTTGTCCCTGGTCGTCTTACTACTGATAATGTTTTAGCTGTTTTTTAATTGTTTCATTATATGAAAACTAGAGAAGGAAAATCAGGGTATATGGTTTTAAATTAGATATGGCTAAGGCTTATGATAGGGTGGAGTGGAGCTATCTTGAGAGATGTATGAGGGCAATGGGTTTTGAGGGAAAATGGATTGATATTATAATGAGGTGTGTGTCCTCGGTGTCTTTTTCTGTTCTCTTTGAGGGGATACCGACGGAGAGCTTTAGACCTTCTAGGGGACTGAGACAGGGGGACCCGCTATCCCTGTTTTTGTTTCTTATTTGTGCGGAAGGCCTTTCATGCCTCCTTAGGGAAAACGAGAATAAGGGTAGGTTGATGGGTATTAAGATTGCCCCGTCGGCTCCGAGAATCTCTCATTTATTTTTTGCAGATAATAGTGTTATTTTTGCAAAGGCATCTTGTCAACAGAGCAAGGAAATCGTTGATATACTCCGTGTCTATGGAGAAGAATCGGGACAACAAGTAAACTTTGCAAAGTCTGAATTGTCGTTTAGCAAGAATGTGAATGGAGAGCGGAGATCTGAGATTCAAGAAGAGGTTGGGATACGAGAAGTGAGTAAACATGAGAGATATTTGGGTTTGCCGACGATGGTGGGTAGGTCAAAATAGGTGATTTTTAATAGTACTAAAGAGAGAATATGGAAGAAACTTAAGGGGTGGAAAGAACAAACGTTAAGTAGAGCCGGCAAGGAAGTTCTCTTGAAGGCGGTTGTCCAAGCTATACCGTCTTATACTATGACGTGTTTTGAGATTTCGGATAGTGTTTGCAAAGACATTGAGAAGATGATGAGGCAATTTTGGTGGGGGGCAACTGAGAGGAATCGGAAGATACATTGGATTGCTTGGAAGAATTTGTGTAAATCAAAGGATGAGGGTGGTCTGGGTTTCAGGGACATGAAGTCTTTCAACCTTGCGCTACTGGCTAAACAAGGTTGGAGGCTTTTAACGGATCCGGGTTCGCTAATTGCACGACTCTTGAAGGCTAAATATTACCCTCATGATTCATTCCTACATACTAGTGTTGGACATAGACCTAGTTTCACGTGGCGTAGCGTCTTGAAGGGTCGTGATTTGCTTAAACGTGGTCTGTGGGCAATGGGTCTTCCCTTTCTGTATGGAATGATCAATGGATACCTCGTCCCCATTCCTTCAAGCCCGTTATGAAGTGTGAGTCGATTCGGAATGATCTTCGTGTGATTGATCTGATTGACTGGAGCAATGGTTGTTGGAAGGAGAATATGATTCGTGAGGTAATGATGGATATTGATGGGGATGAAGTCATGAAATTACAGTTGTTGAGTTGGGAGATACAAGATGAGGTATATTGGTTTTATACTAATAACGGCTTGTTTACAGTACGATCAGCTTATCATTTGACTCTCTATGTAGAGGATATCAAGAAGGGTGGTGTGTCTTCATCTAGGATTCAAAGCAAGGGATCGGTGTGGAATAGATTATGGAAGACTAAGATGACCCCGGCTGTTAAAAGTCTTGCTTGGAGGGCTTGCAAGGATTCAGTCCATTGTAAGGAATTGTTGCATAGAAGGAAAGTTGCTCCCGAGGCGTGGTGTGATTTGTGTGGGCTGGTGGAGTCTCCCATGCATGTTTTTTTTTCATGTCCTTTTGTTGGTAAGCTTTGGAAATCTGCTCCGTCTTTTGCTATGAGTGGCATGTCTGCTATGTCGGTTGTTCACTGGTATAACCTTGCATCTTCGAAGGCTCCTCTAGAGGAGGTACAATACTGGATGGTTATTATTTGGCTTCTCTGGACAAATAGGAATCAACGAATTTTTGAGGGGAAGAATACGTCTTTTAGCGATATGGAGAAGACAGCTTGGGAGATGGTTTTCAAGGTGAATTCGGAGGATCGGAACTCGTCTCCGAGACGGGAAGTGGGTATAACGGAGGATGTGAAGTGGTTTCGTCCCCCGGCCGGGGTAATAAAGTTAAATACCGATGCTGCTGTGAGGGAGGGTGTGAGCTACGGAATAGGGGTAATTGCACGAAACGCCATGGGAGATGTTTTGGTGGCTTCATCTAGGTCTCTCGGGGCAACCGTCGGTCGAATGTGCTGAGGGCGAAGCAATGTTGTGGGCTTTGAATATAGCGATTTCAAATAGGTGGAGGAAGGTGATCTGCGAGTCTGATTGTGCGAGCCTGGTGTCGAAACTAAACTCGAATTCACAGTGTCGAGGTCCTGTTGCTGGGATGGTTAAAACGCTGCGGAGAAGGGCTATGGAGACGGAGGTCTGTACTTGGTCCTGGGTGCGTCATTCTGGCAATCGTGCTTCGCACTGGCTTGCATAAACAGGCCTGTTGAAAGTGCTGTCTGTCATTTTGTTAGGAGCTTACCTGATGGTTTACGTGTGATTGTTAGGGATGATTATGTTGATGTTTGAACCTTGCTTTATCAAAAAAAATAAAAATAAAATGAACAAATTGGTTTGTATTAAGGTGCGTATTTTACCTTCGTCTTCTGAACACAAATAAAATTTTGAAAATTTTCATAGGAAAAAGGAAAATTTTGATACCTGAATCCGATGGGAATGAAATTTCCAAAAAAAAAGAAAAAATAATAATAATAACAAAGGAAGATAATTTATTATTCTTTAAGTACAATTATTTATTTATTTTTCCTATAAATACTAAACAATAAATTTATTGTCTTCCAATTAGATTATTTCTGTTCAAAATCGCACACAACCAACAATCTTATAAAAAAAATAATAAAAGAATAAGTTATTTCTCGTCAACCAAAGTTAAAAATATTGTTCTTGTCATCTACAACTTCAACATTTTTACACCTTATAAACAATTTTTCCAGTTTAAATCTTCAATCTTTTACAATCAAAAATTATAGACAATTTTATGTCAAGACCCCGTGTATGCAGTCATCTTCTTAATTTGATGTTGTTTATTTGGTGGCGTGTCGCGTAGTTTCTCTCGGAGGGAGCGTGGATTTGTGATCGATTCTTGAAGGCTCTGTTGCGAGTTCAAATATGAGGTATCCACAATTTTTCCCCAGGCTTCCCACTTGTGTACTTCCTTTGGAGACAAACATTATACTCGTCGCTTCCTGCTGGCTGGATAAAATTACTTTCTCTTGGAGATCTCTTTGCTAACGGGTTTCTTTGATGTATTTCTGTGTGTTCTTTTTATTTTCTTGTGTTGTGGTTCAATCATGACAGTTAGTCCGTCTGCCGATCTTTTTCGGTCTTTCGATCCAATAGATGGCGTATCGTCTAGTGTTTTCGAACTGCTTTTCTTTATAAAAGAAATCATGAGTGATCGGTTTTTGTGAAAATTTCAATGTAATTGTCATTTCTTATTAGTAGAAAATATTAAAATGTTCAGTACTAGTTATCAGTCATGAATTTTTAATTATATTATTTAAAATCATGTATTTATGTTAATATAGTAGTATAAGCACATTTACAATAAAATTCATCTGTAGTACTTATGACCATTGACCAACAACTTTCGAATTTGACGACATTATCAAGACATGTGTCAGCGGCATCCGAGTGAACACAAATCCTGAACTAGCGGCCTCTACAAACACAACCTCAACCTTGAACCGGCCTACGAATGTGTCCGTATCTGCGCTGTTGTGATATTAGTTTTAACGGCATCCGGTAAACTGAACATCGTATAAATAACACTCCTTTGTACAAAAAATAATACATGACAAATATAAAATCGATATTTTTGTTAGTAGCTTAAACTTATTTTTTGAAAGGTTGTACTACCTTACACTAAAAACATGGAATAATTTGTAATTTCATAAAATAGATATAGGTAGGATTTGGTGGAGCCATGATAAACTGGTTGCTGTGTATGAAATGACTTTGTCTTTTTGGAAATTTAGACCTTTCTTTGTTGGTTTTTAATTTCAAATGAAAAGAATATGATCTACAAAAGCGAAACAAACTACCCCATGTAAGCCTTCACGCCTACATAAACTGCCCATATGCACCTCCACGCCTACGTTAACTGCCCACATACACCTTCACGCCTGCCAAGCCGGGACGAACATATGAATCGACAAAGGCTCTTTAGTGTGTTGATGGGATGAGATTATGTGCAAATTATAATCTTTAAATAACTAATAATTTATAATATGAGAGAAATAAGATGTTTTATCCTATCCTAATGTGTTTGCTATGAAATGAAGGTTATTTTAAAAATTAATTTAAATGAAAATTAAAAATAATTAGATTTTATACGGGATTTATTAGAAATTATTTAATTTAAAATAATTTATCTTATGGGGTTTGGTAGAAGTTTTTTTAATGGGTTTTATCAATACAAATATACCCTTATTTTAACCTTGAAATTTTTTGCAGGCTCGTTCGATGTTTGTACGTGCTTCTGAGTCGCGGCGTTCCTGCCCGGCCTTTTGTGAAGACCTTCTACAAATTAATCCATCTTCACCCTTCTTTCTAGTCTTCAACATCTCAATTCGTTCCCCTCATCGCCCGTGGCCTCATCGGAACCAATTTCCCTCGCCACCCTAATCTCTTCTCCTGGTTCGTTGAATAACTCATGGTGGTGAGTAGGGCTGTGCAAAACTGACTTGGACCGGTCCGGTTACCGTTCCATGGTTTTTGGAAATTCTGGTTCAGGACCGGATTGGAAAAGACCGGGGCGGACTTGAGTATATTTTTATATAAAAATCATTTATTTTTGTGTACATATTTAATTAAAAAAAAATTTAATTTTTTTTTTAGTTTTCGCAAAAAAATAATTATTTTATTATGGTGCAGACTGGAATAGACCGAACTATAACGGAGCGGAATAGACCGGACCGTAATGGAACATAATAGACCGTACCGTAACGGACCCCGATCCTAGTTTTTTAAAATTCCGGACCGGAATTTCCGTCCCGGTTTGGATGCACAACCCTAGTGCTGAGAAGAACGAATATTGACAAACTTCTCGTGTATGTGTCGTGTTTTGCTTTTCCAGTAGGGACATGTGATAAAATCGTAATTGATGAATGGGGATTAATCTCCTTCAACCTTGCCGATATGAGATTATTTTCCCCTATTTTTAATCTCGTTTAATCTCTTTTATAATCTGCATCTTCAATCAAACACCTCCAAAAAATTAATCCCCTAATTTAATCTAAAACTAGTGTAATACCCGCACCTTGTGCGGGTTTCGAATAATAATGGGTTAGATGTACAATGTGTTTTTATATGTTTTTATTGTTTTAATTCCATACATATAAATGATTTGATAAATAATTACATATTAGTTCCAATGAAAAGTTGAACAAACTTTAAATGATATTTGTAGGTCAAAAAAGTAAAGATATAGTTTTTTTTTCAACAAATGTGAAAATTTTTGATTTAGCAAATAATTTTTCGATTGATAAAATATTTATAAATTAAATGTTAATAGTAAGTATAATTGTTTATAAAATGTTTAAAACAAATAATATTTGAGATATGGACTCACTTTCATAGTTTAATATGAGATTTAAAAAAACAATATTTCACACTTTGTTTACAAAATATATTATATTGAAAATACATATTTCATTCGATTAGGGATAAATAATATACTTGTTCATACGCAATCTTCATCGAAACATTCGACATCAACTCCAATTTAAACGATATCGTTCTTCGTTTTAAACATGAAAAGTCAATCATTTTCTGTAATTAAAAAAATGAATTAATGAGGAAACTACCAAATAATTATAAATAAATAAATAAACAAATAAGTAATTCAGATCTTATTAAAGCTTATATTGAAAGATTACCTCTAACTTCCATTAAAAGATTAATAGATTTTATTGAGATGTTAAAATATGTTTTTCAATTAATCTTATTTCTTAAATTATAGTATTATTTGATAAATTTACAATTAGATGTTATCTATTATTTTATTTTATAGTTTTTGAAATATATATTAATAGTTATTGAATGATACCATACAACTTAGTGTTATAATCCTAAGATTGTATAAAATTAAATTAAAGCAAATTTGTGTTATTAAAGTTCAAAACATTATTAAATATGATTGTACATATTCAACTTTGGATCGAGAATATGTTAGGAAAATATATTGATTAAAAATTTAGAACTAAATAATAATTATCGGTTATTTTAAAATATACAACTAAATAATAGTTATTGGTTAATATCAATACTAAAATAGAAACTAATATGGTAAAATTTAAATCAAAATGTAGAACTAAATAATATTAAACATGTCTGTACATATTCAACTTTGGATTGAGAATGTGTTAGGAAAATATAAGATAAGATAAGATAAAACAAATTATAAAAAAATTTACTAATATAAATTAATTAAATTAAAAATCTTATTATGAAATAAAATCTATAGATACTTTGATAAAAGTAAATCACGTACAAAATTAAAGGCCTGACATTTAACAAAATTTATATAAATAATTTAGTAGACTATTTTTTGCTGAATATTTAAAAAAGAATTTAAAACTTTTATTTTAAATAAAAATTCGATTTTTTTTAAATTTATATTGTTGAGGATATATTATTGGATTAAAAAAAGGTTTGACAATTGATTTTTAAAATATTGAAAATTCCGAATTTAAAATTTTGAGAAAAATCTTGTATTAAAATCCGTATAAAGATCGAACTCGGTCATTATATTTACACGGATTTTATAAGATACGATGGTGATATGATTTTAGTTTTTAAAAACCAATTTGATGTGTATTTTTTCTATTTTTTTTTATAAAAATAGTTAAAATATAAAATCGATAAGATTTAATCATTTTCTAATTTTTTTAGCTGTAATCAAATAAAGAACATGAGATATGACCAATTAAATTTATTTTAAAAACCAATTTAAATATATACTTGAATTTTAGTTTTTAAAAACCAATTTGATATATACTTTTTCTAATTTTTTTAGACTTCGAGAAACTGGGTGTGACACGTGGCAAAAAAAACTCCTCCTTTAATAGATATAATATATGATGACATCCACCAATCCAATCCAAACGCACCCTAATTTCATTCTTAATTATAATCTCTACGCATCAAAATGAGTTACCTTGGATGCACTGTTTGAGAATATGTCAGACACAACAATTCCTAATGCAAATCGGAATCATTTCATATTGTATACCAATTCTCTCGATGGTTCCACCGACCGAGAGAGATATACAACAACTCAAATAACAATGAATATTCAAATCTACAAGGATGTATAGATTGTTTGTATTCAAAACTCTCATAATTTGTAATATATCTATTATATACACTAAAGTTAAATTAATTTATGTCTAGACTACTTCATGGTTCATGTTTCCATTAATCATTAATTACACAAAATCCTAACTACAATCGTTCGAACGATAATGTATGGTTTGGATATTGCTCAGCTGCTCGGACTTGACAAGATAATCTTTATGACAGATGACAAACAGGTCATCCCTCTACTTACTGGTTCCCCAGAAGCCAATCATCCGTTACACTTACTGATTGAACAATGCAGAAACTTAGTCAATTCAAGACCCTGGTCCATTCAGTTTAGTAGATGTTCTTCGGAGTCTACGAACCTTGCTCATCGGATGACAGAAACTGCTCTCAATTCTCCTTGCATCTTTTTTGATTTTTTCAGTCCTCCTGATTGTATTATTGGAAATATTTATTTTTCGGTGTAATGCCTTTTTAATATATGGGTCTAATCCCACTTTTCTGAGAAGAAAAAAAATTACACAAAATCCTTTTTTAATAATTTATACAATTATTGACTTTAAAAATATTTTTTTCTAGAGTTGCTTCTAATTCAAATCAAAGCCATAAACATTTTCAAAATAAATTGAACTATATTAATTCAACCGAAGTCTTTTATTGTATGATTTTAACAAAACTATCACTTTTTTAAATTAATAATATTACTATTATACAAAAATATTATATTAATAAATTTTGAAAAAACAAATCGCACTTTAGATACATATATTTAAACTAATATTTACCCAACTTGGTAACTCGATCTATCGTAACCTGAACTCCACTTTCATAAGTTTCCTTTTTTACTAATCCACTCAACACGATCCAACTCCTAACATTCGCACGCCAATCGATTAACGTATGAAATTTATATTCTAGATGATAACCTTTCAAAGGAAATCATTTACTTACAAGCTAATATTTAAGAGGAATTAAAATCTACATTTATTTTGTATACAACCGTTATTATATGTTTATCCATTTTTATTTCCAAAGATAAATTTTGAAAAGAAATATTATAATTTTATTTTTCTGATTTTTAAATATATTTATTTCGGAAGATATATATATATATATATATATTTGTAAGAAGAGTTACAAAGATGTAAATGAAGACTTATAATTAGAATATAATTTTGTAGAATAAGTGAATGCTAGTGCAGGGCCGAGGATTTTCCAGAACATAATTTCTAGAATTGGAAAGCGAGAAGTTAAGTGATTAAGCGTGAATAGATTTGTACCAATCAGAAAAAGGAAACTACAATTACCATACTAATGGGATTTCATAATATGCTACTTTAAAATATCCTTTAAGTTCACTTCCGATATATTCCTCCTATAGTCCTATCCCAAAGGAATATGCGTATTCTTTTTAGATAAGGAGAAAATGTACGATCACCATATTTTATGAGGGGGTTACTTGTTAGGTATGTTAGTTATAAGGCACCCATTATATATACACCTCTTATTTACCATATCAATCACATCAATTCCATCCAATTCATTTTTTTTATTTTTTTTTTACCCACAATTTTTTAAAATTTATATTAGAGGTACCTAGTTTATAATAAGTTGCATTTATATTCTTATTTGTATTTTAAACCGTATTTTGTACTCTTTGTGTGTTTCTGTGTAATCCTGTCATTTGGTATCAGAGCCAAGTAGCTAAGTAAACTTAAAAAATTAATTAAAAATCCAAAAAATTAATTAAAACTGGAGATTTCCGAAAATTGTCCACATAAAACTGCTCCACATGCAAAACACTTAAACACTGGACAAGGTCATCACGAAGCTGTTTTAAATACTATAGTCGACGATATTGCAGATTTAAAAGTAGGTTTAATTAAGTTGCGATCAAGTGTTGCTAAATATCGGGAAGAAATATCCGCTACCTTATTAGCCATAAAAGAAGAAAATCAAAAAATAGTTCTTTTAATCACAAACGAGATCTGACACCTTGGAGCAACAACTAGTCTAAACCCTCAAATCAAAAAACCTGTTGATTTTCCTTATAAGTATCCATTTCAAAACGAAAACCCACAAAAGAAGTTTTCAATTCCAAGTTTAACTAAAAAACTAGAAAAACTAGAAACAAAACAAGAAGTCGAAGAAGAGCCAAAAAATCAAGGAGACGCTTGATATGTCTGACCAAGAGATGAGTTCTTTTAGTAGTGACGAATCTGGTTACTACACTGATGAAGAAGAAATGTATCAACAAATTGGCTTAATTAAACTAAAAGACCTAGAGACTATACCCTTAAGTGAAGTTAAAAGAAAATTAGATAAAAAGATGGGAAAAAGAGTTATAGACATTAATGAAGTAGAAGAAGAAATAATCCCAGAACAAGAAGTTAACAAGGCCACTAGATCTTGTTATAGAGAATATGAACAAGGGTCCACGAGTCAACAAAATACTAGCCTAAGACCCAGAGAGTTTTTAGAAAAAACAGCTAAGTTTGGAGTTAGGATTATGCCAAACCATAGACCTAATAAAAGAGAACTCCTACTTGAACCAATAAGTGAAACTGGATATAAACTTAGCCTAGATGGGGTAAGAAACCGAGAAGATGTGCTAGACTTTTGGAAGAAAAGTATGATGAGTGTCTTAAACATGAACCCTGAATGGAGATCTGCAAATTTCCTAAATTACATTGAGCATAGTCTATATGGAATTGTGGCAGATTGGTATGAAGGAATCGATGAAGAAACTAAAGAAACCTTAAGAGCAATAGAACCACCAGATGTCATGTTTAGGCAATTCTGCAAAGTCTTAGAATATGAGTTTATTGGAAACAGAGATGATAAAGAGAAAAAATTAATCGAATAACAAAGAAAATTAAATACTCTTGAAATTTGTAATATGAGATTTCTAGAAAATTATCTTTCAGAATTCGAGTATTATTACTATAAGGTGGGAGAAAATGCAATTAATCTTCAAATGTTATTCGATAAACTCCCTAAACCCATAAATGAAGAAATTAGTGAAGGGTATCAAGAATGGATAGAAAAATATAGCTCAAGGGACACCCTAGGAAATAGATTAAGATTCATTAGAAAATGGGTTGAGAAAAAATGTCGAGAAGTTAAGGGAACTCAACATATGAAACGACAATTTCTAAATTGTTGGGATATGCCTGGGGAATGGGGATGTAACAAGAAAGATAACCAGAAAAACGGTTATGGAAGGAAGTATTATAGAAAGAAAAGCTTTAATAAACAAAGAAGTGAAAAATATCAGAAAAAATATTATAGAAAACCCTTTGTTAAGAAAAGAAGGTTTTTTAGGAAAGCGTCTTATTGTCTTGAGAAGAAAAGGAGTTGCAAATGTTGGGCGTGCGGAGAAATAGGTCATTATGCTAATGAATGCAAAAATAGAAAAAACAACAAGCTAGCCGAAGCTCTAGGAAGCTTAGATTATATTGAAATAACAGAAGAAGAAGCTCTTGAACTAGCCTTAAATAATAATAAGGGAATTGTAGAAGTAGTGGAAGAAGATGAGGAATCTGAAACTTCAGATTATGAGGAAGTATGTGAAATGATGGAAGGGGATGAAAGTGAAGCTCAAAGAAAAATGGAAGAAATGTTTTCTTCAGGAGAGACAACTACTCTAGCCCAATTGCAAGAAGCTGATACTTCCATCGACGAGGAACAACTGGAAAAAATGCATAGATCAGGGGCTGAATTCCCGATCATTGCTAAAGAGCAGTTCTTTAAAAAACAGTTCTTTCCAATATTCTCAAAGTTCGTATGTGAAGAAATGGCTGGAGATATCGTAGTAAAAAATAATGAAAATCAAGCCACTGAAATAAACCTAATTAATTGGAAAAATATCCAAAAACATAACAAAGACAAAAAATATAAGTACATTTATGTTTGTGCAATTCAGGTCATCATTACTCCATTACAAGACTTTGGTAAGAATGTGCATTGCATTAATTTTGTTTGTGACACTAGGCACAAAAAATTTAGTGATCAAACTATTAGTGGAGTAATATGCAATCTAAGTCAAGGACCAGTATCTTTGGTGTGTAGACCCAATTATTACGTAAGTCTAGAAGATCAGTTTGCTCATAAATTTTTAGCACTAAAATTGTTAACTGAAGGAATTAGTATGCACAAAGGAACTTGTCCTTTACAACTTAAATGGAAGGTCATTTACAAATTGGAAAATACTACCAACCCACCTGAAAGAATTCGAATGATAGAGGCAGATAAATATGAAGTAGTTGGCCTAGGGCAAAAAGTAGTACCAGTCAAAGTAAGGCCAGACCAAATAAGTTTAAAAACAATATGGATCAATGCCTTCGAAAATCCTTCTACTCCTAACCAAGGAAGAATTTTAACTATTGATGAAGAAGGAAAAATTCATACGAATTCTCATCCACCTCCAATAAATAGAAGTCTATCAAGAAGTCAGAGTTATAGGCGGAATTCATTCAGCTTGCCTTCACAAATTCAAGTAAGTGTTCCAAATAGGGAGTCTAGAGAAGAACCTTCCTTTAAAGTAGATGGTGAAATTGCCAGTTTACTAGCAGCCCTAAATAGAAAATTAGAAGATAATAATTTGGGGAAAACTATTAGGGAACCTGCTAGACATAGTATAGATCTAGGAAGCACTGGATCTAACTATAGACCAAATCTGGAAGGACCAGGAACTAGTAGTCAAATTAATATACCCCAACCCAAGGAGAAGCTTCAAGCTCTAAAAGGCTAATAGGTTATAAAAAAAAACAATTAGTCAACCTGTCTTTGAAGATGATGAAGAGCTTAATTTGCAAATTGAAGAATGCTTAAGGATTACTAATCCAAATAGCATTTACATTCCTATCACCATATGCATTGAAGGTTTTAATAATTATGATTTATGTGCATTTGTTGATAGTGGTTGTTCTGTTTGTTTTGGGAAGAAAAATTTATTTCCTACATTCATGTGGAAAAATGCATCTAAACCAATTCAGGTTAGGATAGCCGATAATAGCATCATGACACATTCTGAAGTTATTCAAGACTTACCCATCATGCTAGGAGGTTATCCATGTTTAATTCCTATAATTTGGGCTACTGAACAAACATCACATGATATGATAATAGGAAATAACTTCCAAAGACTATATTCTCCATGCACTCAAAGTTTAGATGAGATGATATTTACTATTAATGGGGAAAAAGCTCCGGTAAAAAAGATGAAAGAAGCTTATACTCATCAAAATATTGAGTTTACGCGCAGTAAGCGTGGTGAGGAATATATTGTTCCTACTCAAAAAGAATTTGCACTTGCTATAAATGAAGTAACTCTTAAAGAACAAATCTTAGAACAACAGAAAGAATTATGCAAAGAGTTATATTCTGAAAATCCTTTAAAATTTTGGGACAAGGATAAATCATTTGCGACAATAGAGTTAAAAGAACCAAAGACCGTCATTAGATTCAAGCAGATGGTTTATACCTATAAAGACCAACAAGAATTTAAGGAACAAATCGATGAATTACTTAAGAAAAATCTGATTAGAGAAAGTAAGAGTCCTCATTCTAGTCCTGCATTTATGGTTAGAAATCATGCTGAAGAAAAAAGAGCTAAAGCTAGAATGGTGATCAACTATAAAAAGTTGAACGATAATACTGTCTTTGATGGCTATTATATCCCTAATAAAACAGTCTTATTTAATAGAATCCAAGGAGTCACTTGGTTCTCTAAAATGGACTGCAAAAGTGGATATTGGCAAGTTAAGATGGATAAAGATAATATTCCGTTAACAACATTTAGTGCACTTCAGGGACATTATGAATGGTTAGTTATGCCATTTGGACTAAAAAATGCACCTCAGATATTTAAAGGAGAATGGATAAGATTTTTGAAAACCTAAAACATTGTTGTCTGGTTTATATAGATGATATCTTAATCTTCTCTAAACACTAGAACAACATATGCATGACCTTAAGGCTGTAACGCAGAAATGCATAAATCATGGCATCATCTTAGGACAAAAGAAATGCATCTACGCAGAACAAGAAATAGAGTTTCTTGGGTTAAAAATAAAAGGTGGAGAAATAGTATTGCAAGAACATGTTCTAGAAAAAATAGAAAAATTTCCAGATAAAATAGAAGATAGAAAGCAACTAGAGAGGTTTCTAGGATGTCTCACATATGCTTCAGATTTTATCAAGGATTTATCTAAGCTTAGAAAACCTCTACAAGTTAAGCTTAAAAAGGAACAAATTTGGACTTGGACCAATCTGGACACTCAGATAGTTCAAGATCTTAAAAAACGTTGTAAGAAGTTACCAGTTTTAACCTTATCCAATGCAGATGATGATCTAATACTTGAAACTGATGCAAGTAACTATCATTGGGGAGCTATCTTAAAAATTAAAAAAGATTATAAGCTCTGCAGGTATAGTAGTGGAAGTTTCAACAAAGCCGAATCCAATTACACCACTATGGAGAAAGAAATACTTGCTATCCTAAAAGGGATAGATAAATTTATAATTTTTCTTGCTCCAACATTTCACTATCAGAACTGATTGCAAAGGAATATTAGGTTTTGTTCGTAATAATCTGAGTAATATGAAAGCGCAAGGGAGGCTCCTGCGTTGGCAACTCACACTTAATCAATATTCCTTTGACATTGAACATGTGCAGGGATCAAAAAACTCTTTGGCAGATAGCCTAACACGAGAGCTTGCGTATGAGTCTTCCCAAGCAATCGATGGCATCTTCCAGCAGGTCGAAAAGAAAAACGATAATTGGAAAACTATACCAGTCCCAATGGACTACGAACGAAAAAAACGAGTTGGACGAAATGGTACAGTATGCCCTCTTGATGCCAATAGAGGAGGCAGACAATAAAAAATATAAAGAAGAAACTGATTATCATCTAAGATGGGTTTCTCCTCTTAGTTATTATTATGTTAATCTTATGCAAAAATTTTCAGAAAAAAGATCTCGAAATGGTTTGATACTATCTTGCGACAAAATGACTCGGAGAATTCTAGAGCTGGAGATAGTTAAGTTCATGCTTTGCCTTCCTTTTTATATTCAAGAAAAGATGAGAGGATACTGGAAGTACAAAGAGTTTTCTAGCTGGTATACTTATGTGATGAGCAGTACTGAATGTCCATACTACGATATTTACCATGAATGGAGCACCATGGCACACGGATTCAATATATCTGGGATGAAGGGATTAAGTTTACCGTCAAACCCAACTAGAGAAGAAGACATTCTATATGCTTGGGATTATGGGATGTGTCAAGGTCTATTCGGAAGCCTTCCAACACCGTGGAGTCCACTTAGAAAGCATTTTACAAAATTCCAAAACTATGTGTTCAACAGAGCCAAGAAATGGAAAGGACCTGGACCCCTATTTTATTATATTCACCCAGCAGTTATGGAGGTTGAAGGAGGATGATCAAGGGCACCACATTACTTAATCATATTCAGAACACATACAGATCAGTTCTCTCAAGATCCAATCTTTGTGACTCAACTTACCATTAAAGATCATATCCAAGCCAGAGGAACCGGGTTTTTCTACATCTATGAATATATTAAGCAACACATGAAAGAGAAGAATAGTACTATATTCAAGATTGGTTTCACTACGGTGATAATTCCTGAAATCTTACGACCAGATTTCTCAGAAGCCATCAAGTCCTCAGATTCAATTTCAGACTACATAAAGGATTTAGAGTTGGGAACATTCATGTCTTCAAAATGTCAAGATACTTTCTACGACACCCTCTTAAGTTGGGATGAAAAATATGCTAAGAACATTTATGATGCCATTAATGAGGATTGCGAAAGTGATTACGAAAACAACTTCGGAGAAGAAGGAATGTACAATATCAATAATTGCATGGATTAGTCAAGAAACATCATCATCACAAGCCTGAAGGAATCTCGTGAGTGTTGTGTCAGAGTCTGTCACTTTCTTTCAGCTTTTCTTTTTCTTTTTGAATTATTGAACGTTGGCACTGTTAGCCATGTGAGTGAGTCAGAGTCACTAGTGTGTGTCGGGGGTAAAATGGTAATAGAGCAAAGGCATCCAATGCCTCTCCGCCTCTATAAATAAGACCCCTTGTGAGTCATTGTAAGGCATCGAAAGCCATAGAGTCTAAGAGTGAGAAACACCAAAAACTAGAAAGAGAAAGAGAAAGGATTTTGAGCTTATAGAGAAGTGGTTCCTCCTCTCTCTAAGATCAAAACACTTCGATGGATCTTTCTAGCTTGAAGTGTTTGAAGTGAGTCAAGTCTTTAATTTCCAGTGTGTTTGAGTGCTTGTAATCCTCTTTCAAATTCAATAAAAGTTTGTTTTTAAGTCAGGGAAAGCTACTTAATTGAAAGCTATGTTTTGAATAATCTATTTTGTTAATTACATTTCCTCCATCCTCATAAAAGAGAGATTTTGAGTGAGAGACTACGGTCTGAGGTAGGAAACGAAACAGATCTGTGCTGTGCTTGGGCTAAGGTAGTCCTGGTTGAGGATTAGCAATCCCTAGAAAGCCGGAAGCTACAAGAACACTGGAGGTCCAATGATATTACGTCCAGGTAACGGTCAAAACTCTCTCATTTTAATTTCTTAATTACGGAGCATGGTGGGCATGTGATCATATAAAATTTATTATTCATAATATAGTTAGTAGATTATGGTAGCAAGTACCACGTAAAGTCCATAAATTAAATCAAGTGTATCAGTTTGGATAAGTTTGTCCAATATATAAAATTGTGGCTAAAATCTATAATTTTGCAAAAAGAAGGAAAAAGAACAAAACTTCAAAAAGTACCCAATAATTGCTGGAAATTGGGTGTATATATTACAACCCTTATAAGGGCGTCAGCTCTTGCTGCCAGTGCTTAAATTGAAATAAAATAATATTTATTTATAAATAAATTTGGTTAATTTATTAAGAATTTTATTTAATTTTTTTATAGCAAGCTTTTTCAACCATAATCTAGATTATGAATAAGGTTGATTTATCGTTAAAAGTTTTATATGCTCTAGATGATATTACATAGGTGGTAATATGTAAAAGGTAGGTGACATCCCGGGTTATTAGAATTCAAAGTGTTAAATTAAATATAAATAATTTTAAGCTGGTAAATACGGGTTGGATAGATGATGGGTTGGGTTATGGGTGGATAAAAAGTTCACCCGGATCCTACCCGATCTACCACCCGCTTTCATCCGTCTTCTAACGGATTTCCACCATTTTTCTTTAAATCGGGTGGCCGAATATCCGTCAAAACGGGTGAAATTGTCATTCCTACTGTCTGAAAACTAGAAAACCTTGTACATATAAAAAAAATAAAGCAAAAAGACATTATACAAATTTCACATGGTTTATTGTAAGAGCCTTAGTCTTTGGGAGCCAGTTTTGGCCTTAGCCGCCCCCGCAGGTTCAGGGAGCCGCCCCTGTGGCTCGTATAGCTTTACGCCCCTATGGCTCAGGGAACCGCCCCTGCGGTTTCTTGTGGCTGCAGCCGGCTTTGTTGACCATTTGACTCGTGCTTTACTCTTCTCTTCCTTATATCATTCCTTTCCTTGCTGAGCAAGGGTTGCCTTTTTCACTTCATTTCCAGCTTTTCACGTTCTTCTTCCCTTCCTTTCCCTTCTTGATCTTGCTTAAGAGTTTGTTGGAGTTTGATAGAGTTTTGGTGTGGCTTTGTGTTGTTAGATGTTGTGTGCATGTTTGCTGAGCTTCAGATGCCAGCTGAGAGGGTGTTTTGTACTTTCCTTGGGTGATTACAACAGTAGAGGTGAGCTCCTTGCTTCTCCTTCCTTTCTTTCTTTCTTGTTCTTCCTCCTTAGCTTAGGATTATATGAATTGAATGTAGATTGATGTTGGAGTGTGTATGTATATGAATGTATGTGACTTTGGAATGGAGAAGACGTAATTTGATCACGTGAAGAGCCGAAGAGTAACCGCGGGGTCACTTTCTGCACCGTCGCCGCCCCCGCGCCTGGAAGCCGCCGCCCCTGCGGAAGCTGTGTCACAATGCTTGCGCCGTGCCTGCGCCGTGCCTGCGGCTGAGCCTTGCCGCACCTGCGGGTTGCCTTACTCCGCCCCTGCGTCTCTCTTGTCACGCAGGTGCGTCTTGTCCCGGGTCTACCTAGAGTAGGGTAGATCCTTTCCTTTCCTAGTATGAGTTGGTTAGTAGCATGCTAGGTACGTGTATGAGGTTAGAATGATGATGAGTATGATATCGTTTATGCCGGTTATGGCCTTGAGGTTTATGAGTTAGGATATGATCCTTATGGATCCCTTGGGTCTAGGTGTGACCCCTTTGATGGATATGAGTTGATATATTGTTAGGCCTTGTTACTAGGCAGTGTTGTCCTCCAGATTGGAGTGGACCAGGTTGAGAGTTGATCGTTGTTGAGACTACTTCTGAGGTTGAGGTAAGTCCATTGGACTTACTTAGCTACCATCCTTATATTGGATGTATGCATGAGTGGTGGTTGTTATATGCTTTATAGCATGCGATATGGTTTATTACCGACCTATGTTATAGTGACCGCCCATTGTAGTGGTTGTGACAACTTGCCTTTCATCCCGTAGTGGAGTCTGGGAAGTTCTCTGTAGTCTAGTTAGATCTGGTATACGGGAAGGGCACTGAGCACTCCTTATGGTATACGGGAAGGTGCGCTTATACCACTCCAGCTAGCTATAGTACTCAGAGGCGAGGATTTTATATATATTCCTCATATCACATATATTCATATGCAGATATATTTATACTATTTGAGTGTTGGACTTATTAAAGATAATTAACCGGGTAAATGTGTGACAACATGTTTATATGTTATTATTCCTAAAGTGTGTTTGTGCTCTAGCATCTTCTTATATATGTGTATGGTTAGCTAACGGTTTTATACCGTGTTGTAGATCCTTTGCAGGTTAGGAGGGTTGCAGAGTGATCTAGAGGGGTGATCCGCTGGGGGCTCCGTACACTGGGGCGTTATCGTGGGATATGAGATATTTATGATGTACGGATATATATATTTTGATTTTGTACTCAGCGGTTACTCTGTATTACCTTTTGATATATATATATATATATATATATATATATATATATATATATATATATATATATATATCAGTTTTATGTTTTATTTTAATCTATTTGTGTCTTGTTGTAAGATCCAGTGAACTTGTTGTCAGGCTAGGGTCAGGATCTATTGTGAGATCCTAGTCCAGTAGCGCCTCGAGTCCTACGAATTCGGAGTGTTACGTTTATGATGTTAGTTGAAGATGTACATGCAATTGCATATTAATTAGTTAAAGTGAATTGAATATATATCGATGTTAAGTTAATGATTGTATAATCTATTGATTAGCAATAAGAGTAATTTTCTTTTCTCTAAATATATAAACTTCAAGATATATACTCACATAAATAACATATTTTATATGAGAATGTTGCCTCTTTTTAGGATCATTCAGCGTGAACGCTTATTCTGACATTATTTAAAATAATTTTTTTTTGATAGAAAAGAGTTATTTATTGATGTAAGAAAATGTTAAATTATTTATTATTTATACACATTTAAGATAGGAGCGGTAAAAATACTTACTAGAATAAACCTTTTTGTATTAATTATACACGATACAAGAATTACCGGTGTACAACATAAATTTGAGTCCATAACTAACATATAATGTAATTCCAAAAACAAAATCATGAGATCTAACTCATCGAATTGATATATAGTAGGATGTAATGATCTATCAAAAATGTTCAAAACTCCACAATAACATTAATTTATTATTTTTGAATATCCTAAGAAATACAAATTAAGCACAAAATTAAATTTAATCTCCCTAGACACGCCTCATATAAAAGAAATACTTAACCAAATTAAAAGTATTTACAATAAAATTATAAGATCTATATATAAATAGTATCACTTAAAAATAGAAAAAGAAAATTACTGTCTTGTCTAAATAATTAAGATACGTTTTTAAATAGCTCTACGCCTCTACCTCTTCATATAGAATATAACGTGATATTTAAGAGGATTACTTGAATATATTTTTATACTGTTTTGAAAGAATTTGATATATTTATAGAAGGACATGTCCATCCTATAATGTAGATTGAATAATTTAGTAGAGGAACAGTAAAATAGTGTAATTTATGTAATTATGTCGTTAGTTAAGACATCCATAATGTCTTGTACAATTTTAAAGTAGTTGTTTGACTTTGTAGCTACATCTCATAATTGAAGGGGAAATTAACTGGAATCCATCGCCATCTTTCACTTATGTAAAGTCACAATAGTTCAATGGAGTATCTAATGGGATTTCTATTTGGACGACGACGAGTTTATGATGTTTTAAGTATCTTTGGATTTTAATATGGTTGTATGGAGGCGTCCTAGATTGCTCTCGTGAATTTCAAATATAAAGTGTCTACAATTGTTACAATTGTTCCCTTTGTGTCCTTCCATACACTTTATTTTTGTACAATTTCGTTTCACCAACTACAATTCCTTGACTTTTGATTACTCTCCTCTTCTCGATATTTCCCGTAGTTCGCTGTCTACCCAGACTCTTATTGTTTGATGTTCTTTTTTACTAGTTTGATTTTCATCTTTTGTTTCACGTTGGTTATCGATCAACCATTTTTTTTACGACCTCTCGGACCAACAAAATATCTGGTAAATATTAATAATATATAACCAGATTATAAGTGAATAAATTGTTTGAATATAACTTAAGTTACATTAGTTCATCAACCAATTAAGTCAACGTTAACCCATGCAACTTAATATGTAAGAAACTAGACAAACAAGAGGCTTTTTTCGTATATGGTCCAACTCAGAGTTCCATGTGCACGCACAAACTATTTTGTTGTTAATCAAAGTGATAAACCGACTCTGAAAAAAGAAGGAAAGATTAATGTAGCTCAATATGTTAGTAATTTAATAACAATAAAATAAGATTAGGGGAAAATTAGTCTACTTACGTCGACCATTTTATAAAATTAGTCTACTTACGTTGATCTCGTATTTTCCCACATTACTTGGATATTAATGCATGGTGGAAACCAGGATTTTAAAATTGCAGAACATCGAAAGATATGATCCAATTAAGGTCAATATACTTCTATTATAACCAAATTTACTATCTACTATATAATACTTGAAATAATAGTGGTTGAACCCACTTGTCATTCTTAATTCTCGTCACTTCATATTATGGCAAATGTCGTCGGTAAATTGCACCATGTTGGATCTTGGCACATGTCGTCTTTAAGTCGCGACACCTATTTTTACATGATATTTTTGTATTCCCATCACCTTTTAAAATTATATAATTGTATAATATTGATTCCAATTGCCTAATCACTTTTTATAACATGTGATTCACTTGTCAACAACCCAATATCAAAAATCTAGATCCATCATTGGAGAACGTTTTGAGAAAATTTCTTCTCTAATGTCTACATTCGAAAACACTTGTCGATATCCATTCGTCCCCAAAATCGAGAATCATTATGAATTAGGGTTACAAAAGGAAAAAGAAAAGGAAGCACTAGAGGATAAATTGGTAACAGTTAAGGAGATGAGAAGAATGAAGAAGAACAAGGCGAAGAAAGATGAAGAGAAACAAGTTAAGAAGGACGACAAATAAGAATGAGGGAAGAACGAGAAATACATGTACGAGAACAAGAGAAGAACGAAGAAAGGATACTTCACTCGGAGAAGAAGGAATACCGCACACAATGAAGAACGGGATACTACACAGAAAGAAGAAGAAGAAGTATGCGGTTAGATGGAAGAAGAATCATGCGCACCGCTCGTTCAATCGGACACACTCCCGGAGAAATCAGTGATGTTGGATGAGTAAACCTGTAGTAGGAAGATAATTGTTGACTATGGTGAAGCAACAAAGGAATTGATCATGGTGAAGCAACAGAAGTTACAAAATAGGAAATGGAAAGAGAAAGGGCAGTAAAGGAAAGAAATCATATTTAAAACAAAAATTCCATAAAATTTTCAAAAATAAGATTTCAAAATCAGTTTTAAAAAACTTCCGTAATCTATTTAAAAATCTAATCTAATTTCAAAATTTCCAACTTAAACACACTTATTTGCAATGAGACTCATTCAAAATCTAAAAAACCCTCCAAGTCTAAACACGCCCTTAGTTTGAAATACTTGAGATATTCGAAATTACCTTAGCGACCTTATACATGGTCGACTGTTATTGATATCTTATAAAAAGTATAGTTCCCAATATGTGCAGGGATCTATTTTGTATGTATATTCTTACAATAATTGTCTTGGGTTTGGCTTAATTTTATCCATAGCATTGGCATGGTATCGTCCATACACGTACCAATCTATATGTATATATACTATATTATAATATAATATATTAAGGCAGAGGTAATAAAGTTTAGGGATAGCGTTCACGTTCGCTTTGTCTACGTTACGCTGAAAATTAAAGCCATACAATTTTCAATTTTTTTAATAACTAATTTTTTTATTTATTTAGATTAATTTTACTTCTATTTTCACTAAAATAAAATAAAATATTTTCTATTTAAATTAGACGCAATTTTTATAATTAGACAAGTTATATTTTAGAAGTATCATACTTCTATTCTGATCACAATTTCTGTCAAACTATATTTTATTTCCATTGTGATATTTTTCCCTTTTTAAAAAAAATAAAAATAAGAAAACTTCTTTTAAATTAATTTAGATTTTAAATTATGTTGTATCATCAACTTTCATTATAATTAGAAATTACTTGTATATAAAATGTGTAAGAGTATTTATAAAATCAAAATACACAAGCTTTGATCCCAAAAATTTTGAAAAATAATTTTTTTTTTTTTAAATATTTGATCAACTCATGGTACGAGAATTAAACTAGTACTATACTAAAGCAAATGTAATAAAGCTTAGGTGTCGCGTCCACGTTCGTTTTCCCTACAGGTAGCACTGAGAATCAAAGCCACCACAACTTTTGTTTTACTACAAGTTGAAAAATTCTATTTATTTTATATTATACTTTCATTACCAATAAAATAAAATAAGATAATTTCTATTTAAATTAGATACAACTTTTATAAATAGATAAATTTATATTTAAAAAGTATCTTACTTCCATTTTGATCCCAACTTATATTTAAAATTGTATTTTACATCCATTGTGATCTCATTTCCTTTTTATATATGAAAAAGGTTAAAACAACCACTTTTAAATTAGATAAATATGACATATTACATCTAGTTAGAATTTAGGCAAACAACAAGCCGTGCCGTCAACCCTTTCTGAATAGCAAATTCAATCCTCCTAAACATTACATCTGAAGACCTAGGTAATTCAACATTACCATGCAAAACCCATTGCACCCTCTTGAGAATCTCGACGGCATTGAGCGCAAGAAAACCAAAGTATCAAATGCGAACGGAAGAAACACATGTTGATTTTCAAGACAAGCCCTTTCATACTTAGTCACCTTCATAGAGGTTGCGTTGAGGGTCACCTTACCCACCACAAAAGGTCCGTTAATCAAACCAACTAAAAGGAGAGACTCTTGTCAAACTAATACAAGCATGTTTTCTACCCACCCATTCAAACACTAACACATCTGCGGGCCTCAACGTAGACTTTCCTTCAACGGATCAGTCAAGAAGGATACATGCACCTCTTTCTTGGCTGAAATCCCTACTCTCTTAAACACGTCACATAAAACATGACGAATAAGATCGTACTCATATTTGAAGTTGGGTAGTTCTTTACAATAAACCGCATGCTCCCAAAAATATCCAAAGCCCTCCCACAATTAGGCATCGGACAAAACACACCAGACGAGAACAAAAGAATCATAAGGCGATACTTGAGGATCGTGCAATACTCAATGGAAGACATACATTGTCCAAGTCCATCAATAGTTGCTTCCATAACTAGGAATAGAAGCTTGAAGATTGCCCAAAGCTTCAAAAAAACTCGAAGCCCATATCAACAACTCCACTATCCCGCAAAGTGTAGTCTTGAAGGGACCTAGACTGAGCTCTAGAGGCCACAAAAGCAAAAGAAGAAGTCTCCATAGATGAGTTAACCCAAGGCCTCCAAACCGAATCGGCAAAGAAGCAAGTCGCCACTGAAGATCGCCAAAAAAGGACCCCCACAAACCACAATATCCTCGACTGATTCACATAGTCCCAAATAAAATAAAATAAAAAAGTAGATGCATCCTCCCCATGCTCCGATAGACAAGTCTTCAAGCTAAACAACATCTTAGCAACACCCATATAAGAACGAAGCAAAAGAAGCTCATATGCGGTTCCTTCAACTATGGAAGAAGGTGCATCAACTCAACCACTTTAACAACTCTTTTCATGACGAGATCTCTAATAAACCCATCATCTTTATTCACACCCCCACCGAACCACTTAACACCCAGCGGGCCTAGCAATGCCATGAGGGAATAAATCTTCTCTAAGCTTCGATCCACCACATGAAGGCGAAAAGAGCTCAGTCTTGTAAACATTCACCTCAAGGCCAAAACTCAGGTCAACCTCTCTAATGATATCAAGCACTCTATCCACTTCCTCTATGCGGCCAATAATAGTACCATCATCAAGATACCAAGCATGTAGAAGAGGTTTGCAATTGTCTCTGATCCGATGAAGAAGTGGGTGTAAGACAAGGGAAAAAAGAAGCGGCCACAAAGGGTCTCCTTGTTGCACATTAGTAGCCAACCAAATAAAACCATCACCAACATACAGATGGACAGCTTGACCATACAAGAAATCAACCAAAAAAGATATAGAAGGACATCTTTCCCTTACTTCCCTAAGCAAAACATTTATGTCAACGAGGTTGAAGACATTAGAAAAATCTACTATCAACGTAGCTAGAGAACCACAAGAGTGACGCTCGCTCAAAATCCTGTTAACACTATGTAGAATAACTTCTGCACCACCTGAGATACCAACTCCAAAATGAAAATGTCCAAGATATTCCCTCTATCTTTACTCACTCCCTTCATGACTACTTTGGACACCAACCGACTCCATATATTACCTACTACAATGAGACGAACCCCATTGTCAGGCTTTAGCAACGGCGTAAGAGACGCTGAAGCAACAAACCCAACCAAACTCAACGGACATTTATCTCTCAACCACAAATTAACCACATTGATGAACGCGCTCTCAAAATACATGTGGCAACCGCATAGCCTCACCACACAAAGCATCTAAAAGCATACACGTTTATTGGGCCAAGACCGCGCCTCTTTGGGTTGTTGGGCCAATTAGTGAAATGAAAGTACAGGTAGACGAGGCCCATGAAGCCCAAAAGAACTCTGCTTTTGAAAAGAGATAGAAAGGGCGGGTCCCACTTCTCTCTTTCCCTTATCTCACTATCTGTATCTACATTCCCAGCTTCATCCTCTTCTTCGGTCCTTCCTGCGAAATCTTCAATCCAATGGCTTCCGTTTCTCTCTCCTCCACTCTCCCATCCCCTTCTTCTTGCTTCCACAGTCAATTCACCGGCCGCCTTCTCTATCCACCAGCCCCTAGACGGCCGCCTTCTCTATCCACCAGCCCCTAGTTCTCTCACCCAACTCGCAGTCGCCAATCCACCACCGTCGACAACTCTCCACCAAAGCTCAGACCTTCGATTTCTCAGCCTCGTTCTTCGAAGGAGGTTTTGCTGGAGAAGAAGAAGATGACGACCCCAATTCGCCTCTGGTCCGGGAGGTTTCGGAGTGGCGGTGGATGAGGAGAGGCCGGAGATTCAATGCCCTCCGGGACTCCGCCAGTACGAGACCATGGCGGTTCTCAGACCCGATATGACTGAGGATGAGCGCCTCGCTCTTACTCAGAGATATGAAGAGGTACTGTTCGAAATTTCCGTCAATTTCATAGGATTTTGGCTCATTTTCACTTGTCTGAAACATTTGGTCCTTCCGTTATTTGTTTTTTTTTTTTGTTTTGATTGTAGTTGCTAGCTCAATTGAATTGCGCTTATGCTTACGGCTTGAGCTTGTAATGTTTCATGATTCAAAATGATCGTCAGATACAATGTGTTTGCTTCTGATTTATTGGAAAATTAGATATTAGACAATGAAACAACAGAGCCCCTATAGCTCAGTGGTAGAGCGTCAGTCTTGTAAACTGAAGGTCTGTAGTTCGATCCTGCATGGGGGCAAATATATCTTTATAGTCATGACAATGAGTCGGGTTACACCTAAGATATTAATTTTCACCTGACCCATAACCTTATTATGAACATTGGTTTACCGAGTCTTGGCTAGGTATGACAATAGGTTGGGTGGATTGGATTTTTTCCGCTGAAATTTAACATGTGTTTTTTAAGCTCATATTCAATCAAAATTTTGTTTTAAACAAAGTGAAATTGTGCGAGCTAAAATTAAATTTGCTATTCAATCCAGTTGCTATTCAATCCAGTTAAGCCTTCACTTTTGGCATGAGTAAAACAAAATTATAAATCCGAAATATGTTACGTAGTTCCAAAACATAAAATGAACCGAATGTAAAAAAGCAAAATCATTAAACTTAGTAGCATTAGACAAATTGTCTACCACACTCGTCAGAATTTCAAAATTGTTTTTCAATTCGTCCTCATCAGTAAATATTATATTGTATGTCCTTAAATTTATGGAATTTGAAGTTAGTAGCGTCGACAAGTCAAAAGGCAAATAAGACAACAAAATATTAGAAATTCTAGAGTTCCTGAATATTTAATGTAAACTTATATTATTTACGTGTAAAAAATATATAAAATAAAATACTTTGGCCATGATTTCTTATATATTGTTAAAATATATAAAAAATATTATTAAAAAAGGTGTGGTTAGTGGGTCTCCACACGAGTGTCATCTGCATGGTAACGGGTTTTCACCCATCTTTTCGGGGTTGATTTTTGGGCACTCATCGGATGTGGGTAAAACTGTCATCCCTAGTTATTAAGCCTGCATTTAAAGTGAAACATCATTTACCAGACCAGATGATAGTAGAGCATTTTGTTCTATTTATGCTTTATAAAGATTACATTTCAGTTGGATTCAATTGATGAAGGGCAGATTCATACAATGTGATTTAGCTGCCAGAATATGAAACAAATATAATCTGTTCCAGTAGTATTTCCTCTTAATGACTTATTTCAGCATTTGTAGCTGCATTAATAATGTTGAACATTATGTTACAGCTGCTTGTCTCCGGAGGTGGAATGTATGTAGAAGTGTTCAATAGAGGGGTAATCCCCCTTTCATACAGCATCAAAAAGAAGAACAAAGCAGGAGAGACGAACACTTACTTGGATGGCATCTATCTATTATTCACCTATTTTACCAAACCTGATTCCATGGCCATTCTAGAAGAGACATTGACGACGGACGATGATGTTATAAGATCAACCAGCTTCAAGATAAGGAAGAGGAAATACTGAGTTTTATCCATTGTTATGGAAACAAGTTTTACATGAGTTACTGTATTATGTTTTCATATCTGTTGATTCTTGAGAGTTCAAGACTCCAAATTATGTAGGCCTTAGTTGGTACATGAATCAAAACATTGTTGTTGAAATGTTGAGACTTGAGAATGAGATTGAAGTGCACATGTTGACTGTCAGCTTATAAGTGCAAGTCTGCAACTGAAGTGAATATAAGAGAGCGTGTATAACACAAACTAGTTGCCAAAAAAGCTAATCTTATATTAACTGATATTTTTACTTAATATCATGGATGGTGTTTGCAGGCCATTAAGATAAAGAGTAACATGGAGAATATGTTGTGCACGTGCAAATACTACAAGATGGAAGAGACATTTTTCTGCTAACCACTTCTTATTGTTGCTATTGCTAAAAAAAGGTACTGTGTTTGTTTGGTCACTACCATGGAAGGTCAAAAGTCAATTTAAATTACCATCCCCACCTATAATTAAGTAATGTTAATTTAATAAATACGACCTAACTTGGATCCGTTTGGTAAAATAAGATTACGTAGATAAAACTGAAGAGGAATAGAGTTATATAGATGAAGAATTAAGGAGATCGAATTGTTTAAGAAAATGAATATGAAAATAGGCGAGATGGGTGTTTGGTAAAATGAATATGATTGTGGATTAAAAATACGAAAAAAAATATGTGTTAATTTTATTAGATGAAAGAGATGAAAAAAAGGAAGAGGGTAAAATGAAGTTTTAGCCTCAATAATCCTTGTAATCGAATTTTAATTGAATTACAAATTCCTGTAATCTCCATATTTAATGTTTTCATCTTCTTCATTTCCTTACAATGGAATTATTCTACCTTTCCATCCCCATAATCTTCATCCCCTTAATTATTTGCCTAACCAAACGCAGCCTTGATTAAATTGGTTAAGCAGAGAGCCATCCAGCATTGCTTAGTTTCAATGGAAGAAGCTAGAATAGAAAGTTAGTTATGATGGACAATTTTTAGCTGTAAGAAAGTGATGTGAATGTGATTGAAGTTGAGGGTAAACCTATACTGCATTGTCTACCTTTTTACTGCATCATCATGAAACACAGTTGGTATTTGGAGAAGCCAATCAACCGACATGCCAACCAACTATACTGAAAAAGAAAGACCACTGCCTGACTTGATACAAAGCTTAAAAAAGAAGAGCAACAGTGTATATGGATGAGCATATTACTTTTATGATCTGCTAATTAAAAAAAAAGAGCAACAGTGTATATGGATGAGCATATTACTTTTATGATCTGCTAATTAAAAAAAAAACAGATTAGTTAATCTTAAGCTATTGTTATCTAAAAGAAATAGTTTAGAGCATATATCTATATAATGGTGGTTGGACCCACTACATTACATGCTTTAGTAAGTAGGCATATGCCTTTTGAGATTTGGTGTTAATAGGGACACATGTTTGATGTTTGATGTTAGAATAAAGTGTCATCATGATTCATGTGGGGTTCATCAAAGTATAACCTTTGAAATCTAAAACCTCTCCTCAACCTCTCACTCATAATTCTGAATTGTAATGGCTAGTAATAACAGCTTGTATCCCCAACAGCTTCAGCTTAAGCTCTATCAAGCATTGGTATTTTCAATCCCCATTTTATTTTCTATAATGCTGTTTCTTCTTTTTTACTTGTTTTATCTTAAGAGAAGAGCTTCTGATGCATCACCACCACATACACCAAATAATCAAGATTCTGCATTTCCTACAACTGTAAGATACATATATATATATATATATATATATATATATATATATATATATATATATATATATATTTTCAACTTATTTATTACTTGTCACTGAAAATGGAACTCATAGTTGTGTTTTCTCATCTCTGCAGTCTTTGCATGAGGGAGGGAAAGGAGATCTCAAAGATGATCTTCTTGTGGTTCTTTTTGATGAAGAATTAAGAGCAAAGGATTCTCAGTAAGTTCACATTACCTTAATTAATCTTTTCTGTTACAAAGGTGATTAATCTTAAATGAGTTATATAGGTGCTGTGTGTGCTTGGGAGAGTTTGAGCTGAAGCAGGAGGTTAGACAGGTTCCATACTGTAGACATGTCTTCCACTCCAACTGTATACATGACTGGCTACAAAAAAATGCCACGTGTCCACTTTGTAGGTGCCATGTCATCACACCTCCGGGAGATATTTCAAGAGATGAACACAATAGCTTTCAGATTGAGATCGACCCATCGATTGTTGATGGACCCGATATTGTAAGATAGTTATTGCTGTCAAATTAACCAATTTTGATTGAGTAGAGAAGAATAATAAGGCAAAGGATATTCATATTCGTCCTTTCGATCATGCAATTTTCTACTCTATTCTGAATTGCAATGTATTATAGAGGTCTTTTATACACATAAAAATAGCATAATTATATACATTTTATTTCCTTTCACTAAAACGGGTACTAAATATTTTGCAGTTATTTGGTTATTAAAAATACTTGATGGTATGTTTTTCTCTCAGAGATATTATTGAAAGATACATATCTTCCTATTAAATAAATAATGATATTATCTCGTTATATTAAGCTAATTTATATTTAATTATATCATTGCAATCTTTATCATTCTCTTCTGATTCTATATTTTTTAAGGATTGTAATTGAAGATTAGAAGAAAAAAACGTAATACAAATTTAAAAAGTAACGAGTAAAATTTAAGTTGAAACGACTCAAACCTATAATTATTTTTAAAAATTAAGTAATGGAAAATGACGGAACAACTTATTTCATAAGATGATACGGAGGTTTTTTTTTTTCTTTTCTTTTGCTCATAAATACAAAAATTTGCTTGAAAGGAACAACCCAATGTAAGTGTGATTTGATTGCAACTAAAGGGCCCGTTTCTGCTCGAAGCTCACCCCATTTGATAAACTTTGAGGCCCAACTACTAAGGGCCCGTTTGTTTTGAACTCCGGAAACAGAAACGGAAACGGAATGAAAACGTATCTAGTCCATATGTATATCCATGTTCATAAAATTTTTGGGAATCATTCCTTGTAGTTTGTAGTAATAGTAGTAGAAATTAATTAGTTTTGATTCTCCATAGGATAACAAAATGGGAAAAACCAAGTGCATTTTGCATGAAACCACATGCAATGATTTCATGAACAAGTATTGAAGATAATTAGTTCCCACATTGAAAGATTAGGACTTCCCAACCTAGTATATAAGGTCGGTGAACTACTCCTCCTATTGTCAATTGATTTTAGGATGAAACCTCATCGGAATTATGTGTTGGGGTTGGTCCTAACGAGCATGTGCGCTCAGATGCACACAACCCCCGCTCTACCCGGTTTGTCTGTATTGAACTTTAACAACAAGATACCAATGTGGACTAGATTCATTTTCATTCCGTTTTCAGAGTTACAACCAAACGAAGTAAATATGTATCTAACCCACAAATATTTTTCTAGGATTCTGCTCTTTGTGCAGCTAACAACTCACAAAATTTTGATCGAAAATACTAAGAAATTTGATCAACTTGAAGGAATTGCACATAATGACATGTGTTTAGAATTATTAAACTGATTGAATTGCACAAAAAGGACCACTTTTGTTTGCATAATTACCAAACATGTGAAATCTGTTCCGGCGTAATCCTAATTTAGGACTAGTGGACTTTTGTGGCCTGTGGGGTCCATTCTCTTCCTATCAAATAAAATTGGGATTAACATTTCATTATTTTACATTTATGCTTATTCTTAATTCGTAACAAATATTTAAAAACGACAAAAATAATCTAATTCTCTCGTTCCTTGAAAAGAGGAACAGTTGCACTTGCTCTTGCTTATATTAATATTATGAAAAATCGTCATCTTTGACAGTATTAGGCTAGAGGATTTGATGCCACATAACATGGAGATTCTTGCTTCAATAAGACGACCTATACATATAGAGAGGAGATATAATTGTTAAAAGCACGTCGAAAAATCTAAAATTTTAAAACAGATGGATTCACATAAGAAAAACGTAAACGAGTAATGCAGATTCGATGATCTTGAGGTAAAACTCGATCCCCACAATGACTTTACGATTAACATACGACTAATAACCAATGAGTAGTTTACGAGTATTAATTTTGTTATGACTTTACGATTAATGTACGACTAATAACCATTGAGTAGTTACGAGTATGAATTGTTGACTATGATATTTCAGGTTGGATGTTCTCCTTAGACTATTATGAGGAAGTATAGATCTCAACACGGCCTCGTGCCTATGGCATTCTGAGGCCAAGCAGAGTGTCATTTGGTGATCTCAACCACCCTACTATTGAGCCTACCATCGATCATATGATTTAACATTTTAATAAGTTGGTTATCACATAGTTACCCTTTACCTCCTATTATGTAATTGTTAGACCACTTCTCACACGGAAATATTAATCCGAAAAAAGGATATTGACTCATCAACATATTCCCTACACCTAGTTCTTTCCGGCTTCCACATTCCCTACACATATCCCCAACCGTACATCGACCCCCATAGGCCATAGTTTCCCCACTCCCCATTTCTACATTTGCCCATACTACTTACTCTTGCACCCATTTCCATACACACATCCACACATTCCCCGAACCCTAAACTTGTCCACACCCTATCCTTGTCATACATAGGTCCCCGAAGATCCCGAACATATTGTCCGGGTATGTCAACCATCAGGCTAATAACATTCATTACGACGCCTTTTTCACCCTCATTCTTATCTATTTCTTAAGCATGTAATAAAGTTTTGTATTGTGCCTTAGTAAATTTAAATCATTTTTTTTTTGTAGATTTACTCATGCGTTTATGATTTTGTGGGAATTATAGGTCTTTGGAGAGCTAATATGGGATTATTAGCTGAAGAATGTATACAACACTATTTTCATAAATATTTCCTTATGTTTTTGACATCTTGGTAAAAAAAAAAAGCTTAACTCAACCCACTTCATCAAATCCATATCTTTTTCCGAAAAAACCAAAATTAACGTTTTTGTTTATTATTATTTTTGGTTTTTTTTAATAAAGAAAAGCGGTTCGAAAACATTAGAGAGACACGCCATCTAGAGGATCGAAAGGCCGAAAAAAGATCGGCAGACAGACTAACCGTCATGAAGAGCCACGAGAGAAGAAAAAGAAATACACAAAATACAACATAAAAATCTGAAAGCAAATGAGATCTTTAGGGGAAAGTAGGATGATGCAGACAGTATGATGCGTCCTTGGAGGTAACCAAGGATAACTTTCGGATCTAGATCCAGCAAGCTCCAACTACTCCTTGATTCTTTGTGCGGCGTTGTTTCGATTCAGATCCAAAAGGGCAGAAGCGATGAAGAAACAAGGGTTGATTCGATCTAGAGAGATCGAATAAACCGTTTGATGGAGATCGAAAGTTGATTCTAAAGAAGAATCCTCGAATATGGTGTTCTTGGATCAAAGATGAGATCCAAGGAAGAAATTTGAGAAATAGACGGGAAGGTTTGATGCCCAAACTAAGTCAGAGGAAAGTCTTCTCAAAAACCTAGTAAATTGAACATCCAAAATAAGTGAGGCAAGAGGTCCCTTATATAGAGAGTCTTGCCCACCTATGGGCCAACGGGCCAAACAAACATACATACGAAAAGTTCAACAAGGGAAAAATCCTAAAAGATAAGATCAAAGGAAATATTCTATAAGGAATATCCCTTTTATTACATAAAAGGAAAACATGCAAAAATATAGTCCGAAAGTAAAAGCGTGGGCGGGACCGGTAGCCTATGCCATGGTGGTGTAGAGACACGGCGTACCGGCGACTGGTCTAAGTGACGAAGTGGCCGGGCGATGATGGATCCTGTGGCTCCTTGGCTCGGGATCGGGAGCGGTCGCCCTCAAAGCCTCGTCCTCATCGTCTACGGTCAACGTAAGAGGAGCATCCAAGGGCGCATCAGTCCCCCATCTTGGCTGTGAAACGTCCCCGTTTCACCATCGTCAAAGAGGGGCTCAACATAAGGGGCAAGGTCCTTGACGGTGAACGTCGGGTGTACTCCATAGGAATCCGGAAGCTCTAACTTGTATGCATTCGGGCCATGGCGGGCTAAGATGCGGAATGGGCCATCACCACGGTCCGAAAGCTTGCTCATGCGGCGAGTTGGAAAACGCTCCTTCCTTAGGTGAAGCCAAACAAGATCACCGGGCTCAAAAGAGATGTCGCGGCGGCCCTTGTTGCGTTGTCCAAGTTGGGCGGCACGACTTTCTAGTTGTGTCCTGGTCCGCTCATGAAGCTCAATGATTTGGGGGGCTCGGTTTGCGGCGATGATGTGTTCTCCGTCCTTGAGCGGTCGGGGAGTGAAGTCCAACGGGGTGTGTGGATTAAGGCCGTGGACAACTTCAAATGGGGACAATTTAGTTGCCGTGTGCCTAGACCTGTTATACGAAAACTCCACAATAGAAAGTAAGTCCTCCCGAAAACTCCACAATAGAAAGTAAGTCCTCCCACCTACGTGGGTTGGTCCTAGTGGTGGCTCTAAGTAGAGCACCAAGAGTCCGATTGGTCACCTCCGTTTGACCATCGGTTTGGGGGTGATAACTACTTGAAAACAACAAGTTGGTTCCAAGTTTTCCCCATAGCGTTCTCCAAAAGTGACTCACGAATTTCACGTCCCGATCACTAACGATAGAACGGGGTATCCCATGTAAGCGCACCACATTGTCAAAGAACAAGGTGACAACTTCACTAGCATTTTGGGTGCTCTTACATGCAATGAAATGAGCCATTTTGGAGAAGCGATCGACTACCACAAAAATGGAGTCTTTGCCTCGTTTTGACATAGGTAACCCGACCACAAAGTCCATGGATAGATCCTCCCAAGGTCCCATTGGTATAGGCAAAGGAGAATACATTCCATTCGGACCTTGGCGCGACTTTGCATGATGACATGTGATGAAACCCTTGCAAAACCGTGTCACATGCATACGCATCCGGGGCCAAAAGAAATGCTCTTGGAGAGCGGAAAGGGTCTTGGTAGCACCGAAGTGACCACGGCCCTCATGAGCTTCCTTGATCAACAAATGGCGTATAGATGAGCGCGGAATACAAAGTTTTCCCGCTCGGAAAAGATAGCCATCGTTAATAAAGAAAGACTCGTGCTCTCGGAGGTCAAGGCATTGTGCCCATATGTCCTTGAAGTCAAGATCCGTGGCATATAACTCTTTGATAAGAGCAAAACCATGTATCTTGGCGTCCATATACACAAGAAGGACATACCGGCGAGAAAGGGCATCGGCTACCACATTCTCCTTGCCTTTCTTATGCCGAATGACATAAGGAAAGGTCTCTAAAAAATCTACCCAACTAGCATGGCGCCGACTTAGATTTGTTTGACTCTTGAGATACGAGAGAGCCGCATGATTCGAATGAATCACGAACTCCTTCAACCACAAGTAATGTTGCCATGTCTTAAGACAACGAACTAGAGCATATAGTTCTTTGTCATATGTAGGGTAGTTGAGCGAAGGACCGGAGAGTTTTTCACTAAAGTAGGCAATTGGACGAGTCTCTTGTAAGAGAACTCCTCCAATTCCCACATTCGATGCATCACACTCCACCTCGAAAGTTTTCGAAAAGTTTGGGAGTTGGAGTAATGGTGCATTACAAAGGCGGTCTTTGAGCGCATCAAACGCTCGAGCATGGATATCACGCCACTCAAACGTGACACCCTTGGTAGTAAGCTCATGGAGCGGGGCCGCTACCGTGCTAAAGTCCTTGACAAAGCGCCGGTAGAAACCCGCTAAGCCGAGAAAGGCTCGGACCATGGTGACCGTAGTAGGAGTAGGCCTCTCCCGAATAGCACGAACTTTAGATTCGTCTACTCGTAGTCCGTCCTTAGACACGACATAGCCAAGAAAGATAGTGGTGTCCGAGCAAAATACGCATTTTTCAAAGTTGACATACAATTGCTCTTGTCTAAGGCACTCGAGCACTTGGCGAAGGTGCCCGATGTGATCCTCCAAAGACGTACTAAACACCAAAATATCACCGAAATAAACAACGACAAATATACCCAAGAATCGGCGCAAGACATGGTTCATGAGGCGCATGAAGGTGGATGGGGCGTTGGAGAGGCCAAATGGCATGACAAGCCATTCATAGAGTCCATACTTCGTCTTGAACGCCGTCTTCCACTCGTCACCTTCGGCCATCCGGATTTGGTGGTAACCGCTCCGGAGATCAATTTTGGAGAAAATGGTGGCGCCGTGGAGCTCATCCAACATTTCATCAAGACGCGGGATCGGGTGGCGGTATTTAACGGTGATTTGGTTGATGGCACGACAATCAACACACATCCGCCATGATCCGTCTTTCTTTGGCACTAATATGACCGGGACAGCACATGGTGATAAGGATTCACGCACATGTCCCCGGTCTAGGAGCTCTTGCACTTGACGTTGTAGTTCCTTCGTCTCCTCCGGACTTGCTCGGTACGCGGCACGGTTTGGTAAAGAAGCACCGGGCACAAAGTCAATTTGGTGTTCAATCCCTCGGATTGGTGGCAAGCCGGGTGGTAGGTCCTTGGGCATAATATCCTAAAATTCGGACAACAAAGACACCTCGTGTGGCACATTACTCGGGTCATGAGAAGTAGATAAACAAAACGGAACAAGCAAGAAACATGAAAACTTGTCTTCCATGACCGGTTGCAAATCATGCCGGCGAGCTAGGAGTATCCTCGGTTCACACCGTCCTTGAATTACGGGGTCCGAAGATGGAAAAGGTGCGCTCGTAGGAACGATGCGGCCTTTACTTCGTTTGGACTCGGTAGCATGGACAAGAGGGGCGGTGTTCCGGAATTTGGAAGTACTAGCACCTACAACATCGGAACTCCGAGGAGGGTCCAATTTTGCCGGCGCCTTAGCGGACTCATCTATAGATTGTTGCATCTTCCGTTCCGCATAGTCAACTAAAATTTCGTGCGGAGTCATAGGCAAAAGTGTGACCCGTTTTCCATTATATTGGAACATGTACTGGTTAAGATAACCATCGTGAAATGTTCGGCGATCGAATTGCCATGGTCGTCCTAATAGGACATGTGTGGCGTCCATCTTGATAACATCACAAAGGACCTTATCAACATAGGTGCCAATAGAAAACGTCACCCAAGCTTGTTGTGTGACGGTGTCACACGCCTTATCGGAAATCCATTGGAGTCCGTAAGGTGTTGGGTGGGGGGTTGTAGGCAACTTGAAGTGTTTTACCACTCGTTCGTTGACAATATTGCAACAAGAACCCCCGTCAACAATGAGAGAAAGACTCGTATTATTGACCTAACAACGAGAGTGGAAGAGATTCTCGCGTTGATCAATAGGAATAAACTCTTTAATAGCCAAAATGCGACGAGAAACAAGAGCGAATTTACCGGGTTGTGCTGGCGCGCAAGCAAGCTTGTCATCACATGTTTCCATTCCAAATTGCGGGTCGGCGTCTTGGTCATCCTCAATGATGATATCGCCATCTTGATGATCATCTTCGTCCTCGAAATATGCTGGGTCGGCAAACAAAACCCGTTTGGTGTTTGGACAATCACGTTGCACGTGACCAAAACCGCTACACTTGTAGCACAGGGTTCCCTTGGGCGAGCTGCCGGTGAAGGTCCTTGTTGACGTCTCGCGGGAGGCGCCGGGGCCGTGGGCCCACGGTTTGGTGCCCTCTCATTACCCGCTTGCCTATTGGATTGACCCGTCCGTTGGGCTCCTTTAGAAGCGTCGGCATCTAGAGAACTAGGCACATCTCGAGTACGTGTGTTAGAAGAATGAGGATATTGACTCGAGGAAGAATTATACCTTGAATACCGAGGCGTCTCAAGTTGTTGCTTGTAGAGCTTCATGGCGGCATGACACAATGCCCCCAAATCCTTATATGGCACAATCTCAAGCGGGCGCCGAATGGAAGCATTAAGCCCACTCATGAATTTGGTGCGAAGGGCGGAGGGAGAGGCCGAGACGCCGGCCTTAATGTGCATGTCCTTGAGTTTGGCCAAGTAAGCCACCGGGGTGAGGTTGCCTTGTTTGAACTCGGCAATTTACAACCGCATATCATTCTTGAAGTCCTCGGGCACGTATTTCTTGGTCATGACATAGATCAATTGCTCAAAGGTCGCAATCGGTGCCCATCCTCGCGTTTCACGGGTGATCTCATACCGGTTCCACCAAGACTTGGCATCTCCTTCAAAGTAAAGAGTTGCCGCCTCGATTTTCTCGTATTCATCCTCATAATGACAATGTTTCAAGACTCGTTTCATATCCTGCGCCCAATCAAGAAAAACACACGGATCATAGTCACCATGAAAGATAGGGAATTTAACCTTACCTTCCCTACGAGTGCGGTAGGGGTCCAGGCGGGGCGGTGGATTGTAGGCATCATCGGCACGCGCTCGCCGGTGGCCGCCTTGACGCCGGTGGCGCCCATGAACGGGTGGATCATGCCTAGGTGGGTTTGGGGGAGGCAACCATTCTTCACCTCGGTCTTGGTTCTCATAAGGGTCCATGATGGGTGGGTGCCATGGACGGTCATGTGCCACCCGTTCCAAGTCGGACTCATCACCGGAGAACTCGTTGAAATCGTTTTGCTCATCATACTCATCAAAGTCAAGGGTCGTCGGTTGCCGGGTTGACCGTTGGCGACGGCGTCCGGAACGATCATTCTCACGACCATGATTGTTGGTCGAGTCGGGACGGTACCGGGGCTCTTCCCGGGCTCAACGGTCGGTGCGGGGCGCACTAGGTGGAGGTGGAGAAGGGACATACCGTTGGTGTTGAGGCTCATAATGCTTGTGCCGATTTTCCGTATCGACTATGAGAAGGTCATCTTGAGTCGGGTCGGGGAATTCTTCGTCCTCTTCATGGGACTCATTTCCGTCAAGAGGTAAGGGACGTTGGCATTCAATGACGGACGCAAGCCGGGGACCGTTTGATGGCCCGGCTCCTAAAATTCCCTTTCCCTTCCGTTGTGCATCAGATGTGGAAGCATTGACCAAGGTCTCAATCGGAATTGTTGGGGTGGGAAGTTGGGCAAGCCGTAGAGCCTTAAGAGCTTCCAACTCTTGCTTCAAGGCAATATTTTCTCGGGTCAAGGCATCAAACTTTTGTTGTACCTTCAAAGCTTCCAATTCCTGCCTTATGGAGTCATTTTCGAGGGACAACGAAGCATTTTCTTGAGCCAAAGGTTCATTGGACTCTTGCGGACCAGAATCCTGAGAAGTTTCCAATTCAACGTTAGTCATTGCTCCAAATCAGCACACAATTGCAAGCAATCAATTGAGCAAGGTGACAAGTTAAGTCAACTTTACCCAAGTTCAAGTGCGTTATCGGGTTCTACTTTGGGGAAGGCCGTTTGGCGGTTAGGCAAGTAAGGCAAATCCAACAAAATTGAACCAATTACACACAAATAAACAAGTGATATTTTGCAAACGTATGTAAGAAAATGGAGAGGCGGAAGATGGACGGATTGTGCAGTCGGCAAGCTTTGCTTGCTTTCGGTCTTTGACCGTTTTGTAAAATCCGATTTTTCGGATGGACCGGTTTGCCGGACGTCTTTTCACTTTTGTGTTTCGTTTCTTTGAAACGTTTTGAGCAACACTTCTTTTTTTTTTTTTTTTTTGAACACAAATCCGTATTGATGAAGAGTTTTTTTGCTTTGCTTGGAATATCAAATGTGAGATATCCGAATTTTCGTTAACAAAAATACCCCAAGAAATTTGGTGAAATTAATTAACAAAATTGTCGGATTGGGTCGGTTTAAGAAAAAGACGGGTTTGATAATCGGTTTGATGGCAAACCAAAGATCACCTATTTTTTTGTTTTTTTCAAATTGATCAAAAGAAAAAAAAAATCAGGAAAAATGGATGAACATGATGAAGAACACATGAACAAACGAAGAACATCATGAACAAAAGGCTAAATAGGTTGAAGATAATAACGCACAAAAACAAGAGTAAAGAGAACTTAGCTTTGATCCCTTTGCTCTGATGCCAATTTGATGCGTCCTTGGAGGTAACCAAGGATAACTTTCGGATCTAGATCCATCCAAGCTCCAACTACTCCTTGATTCTTTATGCGGCGTTGTTTCGATTCAGATCCAAAGGGGCGGAAGCGATGAAGAAACAAGGGTTGATTCGATCTAGAGAGATCGAATAAACCGTTTGATGGAGATCGAAAGTTGATTCTAAAGAAGAATCCTCGAATATGGTGTTCTTGGATCAAAGATGAAATCCAAGGAAGAAATTTGAGAAATAGACGGGAAGGTTTGATGCCCAAACTAAGTCAGAGGAAAGTCTTCTCAAAAACCTAGTAAAATTGAACATCCAAAATAAGTGAGGCAAGAGGTCCCTTATATAGAGAGTCTTGCCCACCTATGGGCCAACGGGCCAAACAAACATACATACGAAAAGTCCAAAAAGGGAAAAACCCTAAAAGATAAGATCAAAGGGAATATTCTATAAGGAATATCCCTTTTATTACATAAAAGGAAAACATGCAAAAATATAGTCCGAAAGTAAAAGCGTGGGCGGGACCGGTAGCCTATGCCATGGTGGTGTAGAGACACGGCGTACCGGCGACTGGTCTAAGTGACGAAGTGGCGCGGGCGATGATGGATCCGGTGGCTCGGGCAATGGCCTTGGCTCGGGATCGGGTGAGCGGTCCATCTGAGCGAACCCTCAAAACCTCGTCCTCATCGTCTACGGTCAACGTAAGAGGAGCATCCAAGGGCACATCACAGTAGGAAGCGGCAAGCACAAAGTTCGTCTTCGAAGGAAGTACACAGGTAGGAAGCCTGGAGAACAAATGTGGACACCTCAGATTTAGGCTCGCAGCAGAGCCGTCATGAATCGATCACAAATCCACGCCCCTTCCTCGACAAACCACTCGAAACGCCACCAAAACAATAACAACATCAAAACTAAGAAGACGACACTGCATAACATGGGTTTCATGTCATATCAAAATGTATAACTTTAAAGGTTAGTGAATAAAGATTTATAAGGATAAAATTGTTCTCAAAATGGTTTAATATGGTCAAATTGGAGGGTAATTGTTAATATATAACAACCTTTTGAAAACAAACGTAAAGATGAACAATTGTCAAATGGGGAAAGTGTTGTTTTTTTGTTTTGTTTTCACCCTTGAAAAGAATTGTAGGCTTAATGACAAGCCAAATTTTAAAAAAAGGCTTCAAAGATAGAGTTATAATTTTGCTGATTTTTTTTGCCTCTCAAACTACACACATTAGGGCTCAATCCAAACACATCCACCAAGAGAGTCTAAGAGAAGCGGCTGTCGGAGACCAGAATCTTTCGGGCCAAAAGCAGTTGACCCCTACAAAGATCGGAGAGTCATCATTCAGCCACGTCGACAGAGATCAGTAAGCAATATTCCGTCAAAGAAATAGATTTTGGAAACTTTGGATTTGTTTTGGTTCTTGAGAAGAAAGTAATGTAATCATATTATTAAATGAGGAGGTTGTTGTTGGCAAGATCTGATAATGGAGTAATCTCTCCGGTGAAGAGGTGAAGGAGGTTATTAAGCTAGACGAAGGAGAATTTATGGGAGGTCATCCCTCTACTTTTTTAGACGGAGATTGATCCAAGGTTGCTAGATTCGATTTTGCTAGAGAAGAGTGAGCTTTCTTGGTAGAGAACTGAGACAACTTGGTAAAAAACCGGGGTCACATGGGATATCCGAGATCATCGGAGATTTTGTTCCGTTAAGAGGGTCCTCTTTCTGCTCGAGGGTTAGAGAGCTTTTTACGCTCTTTAGACGTCGTCGTCCCACTTTAAATTTATTTTTGGAGGAAATGGGGTATTGGGCTCCGATTGAGAACTTGTGTATTAAATGGGCTGCTTATAAAATGTATGGAGAAAGTACGCTCCTCATTTTAATACAAAAAAGATATAATAGGAGATAACAAAAGATTCCGACCAAATTGCCCTTATTGTATCCTAATTTAAAATTGGAGGAAATTAGGTAATTAAGGAAATTCAATTAGTTCCGATTATGAAGGAATCACGTAATATTGAAAACCTCTATCCTTCTTCTCTGCAATTTCATCACAGTTCGTAAAACCTGAGAACAGTTTCCAAACAAAAAACGATCGATTTCGTCTGCCATAGAAGATCGAACTACAAGGAGTGATTATTTGTGTATAAGGTATGTCAATTTATCAATTACAACGACTTCCTGTTTCATTGTCGTAATATTGAAAACTTGTCTCCTTCTTCACTGCGATTTCATCAAAGTCCTGCGCAATTGTGTGTATTGATAAATTATGTAGATTACGGTTGCAATTGTGTATGATAAGTGTTAAATTATGTATACATGTGGAACATTTATGTAGATGTCGTGATTTATGTATGTCAATTTCTCATTTATAACTAGTGTAATTGTTTATGCTGAGAAAAAATGTAGATATCGTCAACAATTGTGTATGTTGAAAAATTATGTATATGTCGTGCGAAGTTGTGTAAATTGAACAATTGTATATGCCGATATTGTGTATGATCAGTGTTTAATAATGTATGTATCTTATGTATTTATGTAGCTGTCGTGATTTATGTAGATGTATATGTCTTGTGTATTTATGTAAATGTCGTGATTTATGTAAATATATATTATGTATTTATGTATACCGAGAAATAATGTAAATATCTTCAGCAATTGTGTATATTGAGAAATTATGTAGATATATTGTGTAATTATGTATATGTCGTAATTTACGTAGTTGTAGATGTCGTGCGAAGTTGTGTAAATTGAGCAAATATGTATATGTCGTGAGAAGTTGTGTACATTGAGCCATTGTGTATACTGTGTATATTAAGTACATATCTTGTGTATTTAGTAATTTCTCAATTACCTTTGCAATTATTTTACATGAACTTCGTCACACAGGTATGGCATTTGTGTACGTAACAACTTATTGCGGTGGTGCTTGGAATATTGAAGATGGTGAATGGAATTATGAGGGCAACTTGACAAGTAAGCCTTTAATCGTTGACGTGAACACAACATTTGAGGATTTAGTTCGTCTGATCGCTTCGAGATTTGCTTTGTGTATGAAAGAAGTTTGGATAAAGTTATCATACAAAAATCCTTTCAATCCAGCACTCAGGCCATATGATATTAATACAAGGGATGATTTCCTAACATTTGTCCAAATAAATGAGATGGAGCAATTTCGTTGGAGTGTTTCTTTGTGTGTCAACACAATTGCAAAACTAGTTGATGAGCAAATGAGCTTGATTGAGATACCTACAGAGAATGAGAACGTGCCAATTGAACCACATAAAGACGGTGGAGATATGATGATACCTTTCCAAGTGTGTATTGGGCAGTCATCTACAAACATTGTTGATTGTTCTACATATGTAGTTGACGACGAAGATATTGAAGATACAACATGTAACAACTTAGCGATTGTCCCTCATGTGAGCAATTGTGTACCACATACAACAAACTTTGGGCTGATGATTGGGCAGACATATAGTAATAAAACAGAATTGAAGAACGCTTTGTGTCTAAACGTCATATCAGAATGTACACAATATAAGATTGTGAAGTCAAAGAGGAGGGTTGTAACAACAAAATGTATTGACAAACACTGGAAGTGGAAGGTGCATTTTTCAATGTTGGGTCAGGCACAGTATTTTACAACAACAAAGTATGTACCTACACACACATGTTCATTCCACATGAGGAGGTCACTGAAAAGAGGAGCTTCGTACCAATTAATCGCTGACAAGGTTAAAGCAATGTAAGTGTTCAAAATTACATTTCATAAATTGTGTTTGTTGTATAGCGTATGTACAAAATAAATATCATCGTAACAATTGCTCAACAAAATGTAGGTATGAAAATTCAAAGAAATTACCGTCTATCAACCAGATCATCACAATAATAAAAAGTTTACACCACATTGATGCTAGTTATTGGAAGTGCTGGATGGCACAAGAAATTGTGAAGGATATGATCAGAGGTACCCCAGAGGATAACTATAGTTCAATACCTTCATATCTACATATGTTACAGGTTACCAACCCAGGTACAGTAATTTCTCTTGAGGTAGATGAAAACAACCGTTTCAAATATGTCTTCATTGCATATGGACAATCAGTCAGAGGATATCAGTCAATGAGAAGGGTAAGTAAAAAACCATGTTTTGTATTTTTTTAATCAAAACTGTGTATGTTTTGGTATACAAATTGACAATTTGTGTACCAAAACAAACTTAACGTCAATTGTAACGTAGGTTGTCACAGTAGACGACACACACTTGAAAGGAAAATATGGAGGAGTGTTATTTGTTGCAACTACACAAGATGTTAATCAACATATATACCCCATTGCATTTGCAATAGTTGACAGTGAAAACGATGCATCGTGGGATTTCTTCTTCAAGAACGTAAAGAGTTTTGTTCATGACAACAATGAATTACTCTTTGTATCCGATCGACACAATTCCATCAAAAAGGAGTTGCTACAAATTATGAAGTTGCATCGCACGGATATTGCATTTGGCATCTAAAAAGCAGTCTGCAGAAGAAAACACGATCAAAAAAAATCCTTGAAAAATTCATGGAATGTGCCCGCTGTTACAAAAGGAGTGATTCATGGAGATTCTTGGTCAAATTTCGGGGGAATGTATGCTGCAATTATCTTGAAATACACATTTATTCATATAACTCATGTCGTATAACAACACTACTCTTGTCAATGTATGTAGGAGAAGCCAAAGATTGGTGAGTTACTCACTGATATTGGAATTGCAACTTGGACAAGGTCTTTCTGTCCTGCCAAAAGGTATAACATAATGACTAGTAACAATGCCGAGTGTGTAAATGCAATGTTGAAAGAAAGAAGAGAATATATATCCGGTTATAGCCTTGCTTGATGAGATCAGACAATTCATGACTCGGTGGTTTGCCGAAAAACGGGCTCGAGCAAAAGCTTGTGTAGAAGTTGCTCCTCCCAAGATCGAAGCAATTATCCAAAAAAGGTTTTAAAAAAGTAGGGGTTACTTTGTTTACGTACTAGATGCAGGAAGGTTGGAGTTTGAAGTTGTAAAAGAAAATGAAAAGGTGATTGTATGTTTGCTAATGAGAAGTTGTGGATACAAGAAGTTTGATATTGAAGAAATACCATGTACGCACGCCATAGCCGCTGCAACACATGTGGGTATGAATCCTTTCTTTCTAGTTAGTAGATATTATACTTGTGAAACTTGGAGAGTTGGGTACGAGGAAACAATCTATTCAGTGCCTATCAAGTCAGAATGGAATATACCGTCAAATATAGCAACATTATCATGTGACCCTCCAATGAAGCGTAGAAGGACATGAAGATTACCTAAATGTAGCATTCGTTCTTCGTGGGAACCCAAAATGAAGAAAAAATGTAGCTGCTGCGGCAAATTTGGTCACAACAAGAAGACATGTCTCAATCAACCAAAATAGATGACTTGTTTGCAGTCTTAGTTTGTTATTTTCGATCTTATGTAGACATTTTTGAAAGTGTTTTTATCCAAGAATTATATGTTCTATTATATTTGGCATACATGTAACATCGTGCCTTTTGTGTGTTCATACAAATGGGAGAAAGTGAGGTTGAAATACACATCTTACTATAATGTCTAAATTATGTACATATAACTTACCAATAAATCTGATATTAAATCAGTGTAATGAAATTCGTCCAAAAGGTACATACATAATGTATTTAACCACACAAAAGTAATTAACTACACAAAGTACGTACACAATAAATACATATGTATTCAAAACAAATTCGTCGAAAAGGTACATAAGTACAACTAATACACAAAAGAACGTACATAAAGTATTTAAATGTTGTTATAAAAAGTACACTACTTGTGTACATTAGAAAAGCACAATGTACTTAAACCCACAAGGTACATACATAATGAAGTTCAACATATAAGATCATAGATAATATAACCACAAATTTGTCAATCCCAAATGATGAAATCAAAGTACTTTAACAAAATATAAGTAGTATTGAAACACACATTTGTCCATCCCATTTCAGTCAAAATACAAAACCAAACATGAAGTGGTAATTCGTTCCATTGAATCTCCTACATAATATGTTGATTACAACTACAAATCTTGAAACCATGTAGGCCAATTCCTGCAGTACTCAACATATGTTAAATGTTCCCTGTAAGCTTGTAGCACATCTTCCCTAATATCCGATAAATCCTTCTGGGCAGAAGCCAAGTACAGGACAAACTTGACAGTGTATATGCCACAACTTCCACTACATGTAATGAAACATATAATTCAAACTAAAATTATTAATTAAGTACAAATACAACAAATATTGTGTAAGTATTATTAAGAAAAAACGTACCCATCATCATTGTTAACCAACCCCGTCTTCCTAACGACCTTCATTGGCATGTCCAATTTTTGTCTCAGCCTTGTGTGTTTACCATGACACTTCAACACATATGGGAACATAGTAGCTAGGGGCTCAAGCAGAGATTGTAGCTTATCATCATCGATGTATGCAACTTGCGGATCATATATGTAAATACACCAGTCAATCAGATTCACTTCCATAGCAACCCAGTGAGAATCTTCTAGATTCAGTGGAGAGTACACAAAGTCAACATCATACAGAGGCTTGCGAAAAAGTGATGGTGAATCACCAGTGATAACCTGAATCATTGTGTCTCGAATCTGGAATTTCTCAGGACCAGATTCAATAAACTTGTCAAACGTTGCACGATTATAAGCCGAAGACCACCTACATCCCAATACACCTACACGATCAAATAAGTCTACAAACTCAATGATTGATTTCCGCATCGTCATAATCAACTCATCAATGGCCTGAAATATAAAAAATACATTTATAGAACAAATATTAAGTACACAAACCAATTACATAATATCTATTAAGTACACAAACTGAAGATAAATTTGCCACATTACCTCGTCTTTAACCCATCCACCAGGTTGAAGTATCTCCTTAATAGAATCCCTTGACAAGTTTTTGAGATAACCCCTAATAAGACCATCTCCATCATTGTTCTTAACCCAGTTGAATAATTTTTGTCGCCCATTTTTATTCAACAAATTGCCATTTGGTTGTTTTGGCAACTTCACGTTTTTTCTGTATGAGGTCTTCTTCCACTTACTATCCTTTCGGATTCTTAACCCCTTCCTACGTGCAACATTTGGTGCTTCATCTTCCTGAGCAAGTTCAAAAAATTAAAGGTTACATCATATTTTCACAATATATAAAAAAATGTATGTAACAAATACAAAACACAAATTTATTTACCTCACTCACATCACCCGCTACTTCTTGAATTGTTGCATTGTCTACAACGTCTTTCTTCTCTAAATCTCTGACATGAACAGAACTTGGACCAGCTTCATGAACAACAGGGTTTGAAATAGGCGTCATCAACTGAAGAACAATATCTTTCACATTTTTCTCCAACCTCTTGCTAGTAAGATAGATAGTTGAATCAAGGTTCTCATACAGTGCACCCAGATCCCTTGAGTACACCATCAAGTCGTCAATCATCAATGCCTGATCTTCTACCCTATGATATAACATCTGTTATTCCTTCTGTAACTGGTCAAGCTTGTCAATAATTTGGGACAACCAAGCAGGTTGACCCTCATCATACCTGAAATTGTTTAAACATACCCAATGTAATACACATATCTTATAAGTATTAAAGGAGAGACTCTTATTGCCACGTGTCAACGCCAGAATTCACGCAGCCAAATTTTTTTTTTAAAAAAAGTTAATATTTTATGTTAATAAAAAAATCCATATTAATTAAGCTTAAAAAATAAAAAAGTTAATAAATATTTTACGTTAACAAAAGTCCTATTAATTGAGTTACTTAAAAATAGGAAAATTAATAAATCATTAACGTTAATTAGAGTTAAAAGTTATTTCCTTCAAAATTAACAAATAAATACATCTAATCCAATATAATTCAAAAGCCCGTACAATGTGTGGGCATTACACTAGTACAATGTTATACACAAAGTTAAATTGTACATTTAGTACACAATATCTTACATATACAAAACTTGATATATATATATATACAATGTAACACACATACAAAAAATGACTAATATACATACACAATGTCATGAACATACACAAGTTATATAATATAAATTTAGGAGACGTTTATAATGTAAATGTGATACACAAACACAATTTCATAAACATACACAATGTTATATACGTACACACAAAATTGCAACACATACACTATGACAATAATGTAGACAATGACATGAATATAAACAAAGTTATACTATAAATGTACTACACAATATCAAATCTGAACATTGTGAAACACATACATAATGTTATACAAATACACACATAATTGATAGACCTACACACTGTCATGAAAATAAAAAAATGTTATACACAAACACAAATAATTGATAGACAATGCTATGATACGAAAATAAAGACAAATCAACCAGCAAAATATCCAAAATAACTCACATTTTGTCTTCACATGTTTTGTCTTTTTCAACTTTCTTCTCTGCATCAGGAGCCACAACACTGTGCTCTTTCAACACATTTACATCACCATCATCAGTTTGTTGTAGACTCATTGGTTCTTTCCCCTTTGAATGTCTTGTAATGTACCTACACAACAAGAAGACGAAGTTCATACTTCACAGCACCGACGACATATCGATATATTGGCATACACAACACACCAATTAACATCAGTCTTTTTCCCACAAAAGAAACACAACAAATAACTTACTGTTTAACTTTAGACTTTTTCCCTTTGTTGACTTTTTTCTCTACAAAAGTAGCATCAATAGTATCATCTTCAACCATAGGTACATCAACTTTCTCACTTGATGGGGATCAATGTTTCTTCCATCTCGGAAGTCCTTTAATGACATACACAAAACAATAATAATTAAAATATGTAGGGAAAAACATACACAAACTAAAACAATTACAAAACCCACTGATTGTCTGCAATCTTTTTGAACTTGCTAACTATCTTGTCTACATTAGTAACATCACAAGAATCTTCTTCAACACCCTTTACAACATTTTCCTCAATTGGCTTGGGGGTCAACGGTTCTTTTAGGGTACCTACACAATAATTGACTGATGTTAATGTACTAATTATAAGAGATGACCATATTGCTACATAATATAGTTAGTATTTTTAAAATGAACAACCTTGATGATGGAGATTCAAGGATACTAGACTTGGACTTCCTCTTCCCTAAATTATTGCCAGGTTCCACATCATTTTTGACACCCTTTATGACCAAACCTCCAGCTTTTGGTTGACTGACAAAATCATCATCATAATTACCTACATCCACCTTCTCTAACTTCTTTTTCTTTTTCCTGTTACATGAACAATAAAAACTCAAACGAATTGCAAAACAAAATATCTGCGTACAGATAACAAAAATAGTATATAATATACCATGGCAAGTCATCTTTTTCATCCTCCAAAGTTGGACGATTGACAACAATATCTACAACAGGAAAGCCAAGTTCAAACAACATATCCAGCCTTGGATCTTCCCCCTCAATCTCCCACCAATCTGTATCATCATTCTCCTGATGACTAGCAACAATTATTATGTCATCGGCCGTCAATTTATTAACAATGGCCTTAATATCACCATAACCGGGAAATTGCCTTCCCTTTGTGGACTTAGACACAAACTTGAGACACAAAGGAACATCTTCATCAGTCACAACAGTTGCAAAAGGACTAGCAAGCATCGACATTGAATGAAAAGCCAAGATCTGCAGGAGTCACACAAATTAATATTAATTGAAAAATGCCTAAAAAATCAAAATAATAAAATACATATACAATCATAACTTGCAGAGCTAGTGGAAATCCACCGATGTTGTACCCTCCACTTGCCCTACTCTTAGCTGGATCACAAGACTGTAAGTATCTCTTCGTTTGTAAATAAGCATACCTACCCCACGGATATGATTCAAAAAGCTCCAAATTGCTCACAAGATTGATGGTGTGTTGATTCACCATTGTCTTCTTATCCTTAGCCACCAAGACACCTTCAATAAATATAATTAAAGCCATCTTGTATTTATAAGGTGAATCTTTCGTCTCCTTCATAAATAACTATTCCAAGCGGACATTTGTACATCTCTCATGTCCCACAACATCTCTCATATCAACCGGCTCCATATTATCTACATTGTTAGGTTGGTCATCACTACACACCAAATCAGTAATTTCCATAAATTTTGTAAGACCAAACCTAATTAACACTCCGTTTATTGCGAACCACATGGAGTACTTCCTCTTGGTAACTACCTCCCGCATAAGCATGAAATGTATTAATTGGTTTGACATCTTTAACTTGGTGCTCATTTCTATTAGGGGAGCAAAAATACCATGTTTAAGCTTATGTTTGTCTTCGACAGACAACTGATCAAGGATTTGGGGGATAAGTTGCAACCTACTGTAACAATTAATCCGCACATTTTCATTCTTTGGGGTCTCTTCATATCTGTAGGTAAACTGGAAAAAAACACACAAAGTGTATTTTATGACAAACATACACAATCATACATGCATTATGTGGATTCCTAATAAAAACATTACTAACCTCTACATGATAATCAGATTCTGCATACAATATGTTAATGTCTTGTGTACATGATATGGCTACACAAGCCTGTTATAATACATAAATAACATAAAGAGAACACATAAGTGATTAATACATAACACTATATGAACACCAAAATACAACCAAATACAAATACAATCAATACACACAAATATGTGTACACAACACGAGCAAGTAAATCAATATATGTTAAAACACCTACATAAATCTTGGAAATAAATGAAAATGCAACATAAATTGTGTATATATACACAATTGACAAATCTGGCAACTTGAACCTCATACACAAATCTAGGTATAAACCTAAACAAACAAAATTTGCAAAATACATATACACAAATGACAAATCTGGCAAACTTGAACCTCATACACAAATGTAGTTACAGAGGTAATCACACAATAAACACATACACGCAAAAACATCCAAATAATACATCACTGAGCAGAGTCATCCATACACAACCAATAAAATGGCAAAAAAAACTAAACAAATATACCTCCTTCGATGTACCAGCCGTTTTTTCATCTTCATCCGCACCCTTCGTTTTCTTTGAAGATATTAATTTGATTTTCACCATTGAATCTACATACCAAATACATCAAAATCATACCAACTGGCAAAAACCTTTGATACATAACACTTTAACACTATATTAAGATAAAATACCTTTTTCGGAATCAAGAACGATGTGAGAGCAGTTACTAGCACTGATTTTGCAAAAGAACAACCAAGAAATTGTATTAAAGACGACTCCTCCTTGCCTTCGTTCCGATTTTGAACTCCAAACAACAGATAGAGATGAATATGGAGAAGAAATAAAGTATTAATGAGCCAAATCTATAACAACAACTAAGAATCGGCCATAGAAAGATGAAGAAGCAAGATGACGAAGCAAAGAGAATACGGAGATTGAAAATCGCCGGTTAGGGCTTTTGGAAAGAAGTCGAAAAGACGGGTGAGAAAGGAAACCGAAAAGACGCGGGACTGATTTGCTCCGATTTTTACGACATCAACGAGACATGGAATATATTCTACATGATCAATATTTACGTCATTGCCACCGATAATTAAATAACCCAAAACTACCCTCCTATTATCCCCATTTATTAGCATTTATTTTAATTACGAAATAATTAGGAGCCTATTTTATAACCAGTTTACAAAAATGACTTTTGTACCTCATTATTCTCTTTTTTTTTGTTCAATACTGCCAAATATTTTTTTTCTCTTTCATTTGTTGTTTTAAATGCCAAACAAGTTCTTTTCTTTCTTATTTTTTTTGCTATTGCAAATAACTTGTCTTGTTTTTTTTTCTTTTAAAATATAAATAATGTAAAAAAAGTCAAAAAAAAATAAATTACAAAACTTGTAAAAATAGCATTTTCAAGAAAGTTATAAGGCCTTTTTATTCAAAATTTAAAATATGAAAATGAAATTAAGTTGACTAACTTTTAGCATGTTAATAAAGTTAATGAGGTATAATTGCAGTATTGTACCACCGTGACAAGATAATTTTAAATATCAAAAAACAAATGCAATTCAACAAAATGATTCCTACAATATTGATTATTTTGTCCAAATATATTATAATAATAAAATTAATAAATATAATAAATTTATATTGCTAGTTAAAATGAAGCAATAATCAGGTGCAGACCTTGTTAGCGAGGGACCACAATCACATTCACATTTCACATTTCACATTTCACACTACAATACTTCATCATAGTAAGGCATATGATGTTTGTACTTTGCAGTACCAAGTTGGCAGAATACAACAATTACAACAAAAAAAGTAAGATGCCATCAGCATCATGCAATCAAACTCCGAACTCACTAAACAACATGCCCAAAACGACGGCGTATAGGATTCAAACTCATCCCACCAGAACACTCGCCGGAATAGCCGATCTTCGGTGACCGAAAATCCAATGACTCTTCCACATCCTACCATCCTTGGCCCCTCCGGCCGCTACTCTAATCTTTCCGATCACCGCTTCAGCCTTAGCCCCCTCCGACAGCATCGCTTTGAGATCCTCTGCACTGACCGCCAGGTTCACCGTCCATACTCCGGCACCGCTGACCTTCGCCATCGGCGTTAGAGCCGGAGGAAGCACCGCGGACGCCGATACTCCAAAGGGTACGAGGAAATAGATCTGACCGCCGTGGAGCTGCTCATCGTCGAAGAGTGGAAGCGACGCTTGCCCTCGCCGGAAAATTCCATAGCCAGGAAAATCGTCGAGCACCTCCCGGGCAAGCTTGGGGGTTTGTAGCTCCATGATCCGGCCCGACTCTGTTAGGACCCGGATCCGGGTTGGTTGTTTGAAAGTTGCATAGCATTTCTGTGAGCAATTCCCCATTTGGGACGTCAGTTGAATTGATTTGGGATTTGTGAATCTCAACGGGCAATAGTTATATGGGTGGAAGAAGACAGGGGAATATAATTACGAATAAGAAAATCCATAATGAGCGAAATTATGGTTGGCTGTTTGTATTTTTTCAAATCTAGGGCGGCGGGTTTTGCTTTTTTCAGACCGTTGAAGTATTTATAATTTCTGCTTGTTTTATGCGAAAGGCAGGTTTCAAGCTACAAAACTGTTTACCATGTTTTTAATAAATGATAATAATGTATTATAAATAGTACTTTATTAAATAAAATATTCGTACTTTCTAACTATAACAATAAAAACTTACAACACCGTCCACTATTTTGTAGGGGCGCGAGCCCGAAATTATAAATGAACTCTTATTATTAACATATGAAAATTCCAATCTGACAAAAAGAACGCGCCCCTTTCAACAGGCTCACGCGCCCCTCTCTTCGGGGATTTTTTAGGGTTTGTACCTTTCTAACCCCCAATCTGAATCGTTGGTTTTGGTCCTCCTTGTCGACTACCAGCCCTGTAGCCTCATGTCTACATCTTGAATCTACCTTCTGTGAATTTCGGCTTCAATGGGAGATTTGGTGCCGTTCATTGAGTCTTTGCCTTCTGATCCATGGTTGGACGATGTTTCAATCGAAAGAGTTCTACTCTTGCCTAGTTAATGGGCTCCTTGATCCAATCAGTGCTGATGAAGGCTCTTGTCATCTAAATCCTTTGCCCTTACTTCAGACACTGCTAAAGACGAACCTCTCTCCACTGTTTCGAAATCATAAATTCAAATCTAAAAATCCTTCGACCCTCTGCTTCGGCCTTCCTTGCTGGTTCTGGTTAAAGGTCTTCGAAATCCATACGTTTGGAGTTGCACTCAAAGTCCGGAAGCTAAAAGTAATCAAGGAAAAGGATTGCTCTGAGTATCGTTATCCTTTCTGTCGGACAGGAGTTGGCACATGGGAGGTGTTTCGGCGCCGGTGGTTGGGGCTTTCTGTCTCCGATCATACCTCATCTACGACCAAAGAATTTCTTCTTAGTTTCTCAAGTGAGCTCATATGTAAGTTTTATGGGTCTTCTATAATAATCATTTTCACAATGATCCATTGTTTTTCTTCTCTGAACATGCCATAAGCTCCTCTTATGTGCTTTGAACAAAACCCGGATTCGTCTGGGATGCCAAACTCACTCTTGCTTGAAAGTAAGTTGTGAGCCTTTTCTTTCGGACCGAGATCGGACCATAGCTGAGATTGGCTTTGGGCTGAGATTGGCCTTTACTGCACCCGTGGGCATTTTGGCCGCACCTGCGGGTTCTCGCTCCCGCGGCCCTGTGATCCGCCCCTGCGGTTACGGCGGCTGCAGCCGGTTTTGTTGACTCCTTTGACCCGTGCTTTACCCCTTAGCTTTACTTCTTTCTTCTCCTTGCTGAGCAAGGGTTTCCTCATTCACTTTCCATCCAGCCTTCACGTCCTCCTTGTTTATCCTTCATCCTTCTTGATCTTGTGTTGGTTTGTCCTTGAGTTGCTAAGGGAGTTTTGGTGGTGAATGTTGATGTTGATGCTAGTGCTTGCTATGCTGAGCTTGAGAGCTAGTGGAAGTGTTGCCTTGGGGCAATTTCGTGCCTAGGCCACAACTGTGGTAAGTTTCTTCCTCCTTGCTTCTTCTTCTTCTTCTTCTTCTTTCTTTCCTTGTTTCAATCCTTCTAGCTTAGGATTAGATGTATGTTAAGAGTTTTGATGTTGGAATGTGTATTGATATGTATGTATGTGAATCTAGAAGAGAGTAAACGTGATTTGATCACGTGAAGAGCTAAAGAGAAGCCGCGAGGTTTCATTCTGCACTGTCGTCGCCCCGCGGCCAGAAGTCACCGCCCCTACGGAAGACGTACCGCAGCGCCTGCGCCGTGCCAGCGCCGTGCCTGCGTTACCAGTGATCCTTGTCACCGCCCCCGCGGCTGAGAGTCGCCGCGCCTGTGGTTGCCTGCATTCCGCCCCTGCGTCCTTCAATCACGCAGGTGCGTCTTGTCCCGGGGCTACCTATAGTTAGGTAGTTCCTTTCCTTTCTAGTATGAGGAACTTAGTACCATGCTAGGATTTGGATGTTGATGAGTATGATACAAAAATGCCAGTTAGGGCTTTGAGGTTTACGAGTTGGATATGATCCCTTATGGATCCCTTGGGTCTAGGTGTGACCCTTTGTGTGATAGGATTGTGATATATGTATGTGTGTCTTGTATAGGCTGTGCTGTCCTCCAGTGGGAGTAGACGTTTCTGAGAGTGGTTTGTAGCGAGATACTCCTGAGATCGAGGTAAGTCCATAGGACTTACTTAGTTGCTATCCTTATATTGGATGTATGCTTGAGTGGTGTGTGTTATATGTTTTATAGCATATGTTATTATGGTCACCGACTTATGTTATATTGACCGCCCATTGTAGTGGCTGTGACAACTTACCTTTCATCCCGTAGTGGAGTCTAGGAAGTTCTCTGTAAGCTAGTTAGTTCTTGTATACGGGAAGGGCACCTACCACTCCATATGGTATACGGGAAAGTGCGCTGATACCACTCCAGCTAGCTATTGCACGCAGAGGCGAGGGTTATATATACATTCCTCGTGTCACGTATATTCATATACATTTATTATATGATTGAATGTTGGACTTATTAAAGATAATAAACCGGGTAAATGTGTGATATCATGATGATGTGTAATATTAGTGACGTGTGAGTGTGCTTTAGCATCTTCTTATATATGTGTATAGTTAGCTAACGGTTTTATACCGTGTTGTAGATCCTTTGCAGGTTAGGAGAGCTGCAGAGTGATCCGGAGGGGTGATCTGCTGAGGGTTCCGTACACAGGGCGTACTCGTGGGTTTTGGGTTATTTATATTGTACGGAGTTATGTTTTGACTTTTGTATTCAGCAGTACTTTGTATGACCTTTTGATCGATATATATATATATATCCGCTTTATGTTTTGTTTTACTTTATCAGTGCCTTGTTGTAAGATTTAGTGAAGTTGTTGTCAGGCTAGGGCCAGGATCCATTGTGAGATCCTAGCCCAGTAGCATTCCGAGTCCTATGGATTTGGGGTGTTACAAAGTTGGTATCAGAGCCCAGGTTGACAACAATGGCACTAGTAATCTGCAATAAAGTTCGAATAGATAAATAAACAGAACCCGAAAGGGGTCTGACTTTTCAAAAGGTTTTGGTTTTGAAATGAGTACAAATGTTTTGGGTTATCGTGTATGTGAACCATCGCCCCTCTGAAGATCTCGACAATATAGATATATATAGATATTCTATTGTGATTGATCTGTGATATATCTATACATATGGCATATATATAGCCTTCTAAGATAGGTTTATGTCTTCTGCAGATGGTTCAGACTAGAGCCTTACCTGCAGCAAGACGAGGTAGAGGTAGACCCCCTCTAGGTAGAGGACGGGGTAGGACTCCTGCTGACAGTTCACATGCGGGAGAGTTACATGAGGAGGTTGCTGAGAGCGCCGTTCCTGAGACTGGGAACGGGGCAGCTGAGAGACAGGGGCCACAGAGAGCCCAGTCTGGTGATTCTGATTGCGTCTCTATTGGCAGGTCAAAGTTTCATGCTTATATTAGACGAGTAGAGGAGGCTGCCAAAGCCGGTAGGCGTGCCTCAAACTTACAAGCACAGGAGGGACCATTTGAGAGGTCCCACACTGTTACTCAGTTACCAGCTGTACATGTACCTACTGTTGAGATTACCAGAGCACCAGAGGAGCATAGAGGGCCTAGACCAGATACCTGGTTGAAGGCATTCCATCAGATGGGTGTACCCCCTTTCACTGGAAAGGTGGGATTGGAGGTTGGGCTCTAGATCGGGCATGTAGACTCAGCTCTAGAGTCTATTCGATGTCCAGGTGATAGACAGATTGAGCTGGTTCAGACCTTACTTCGGGACTTGGCACAACACTGGTGGAGATCAGTACGGGGTCAGGTTACCAGTTATGATCAGATGAAGACGATGATTAGAGAGCGTTTCTGCCCTGCCTCTTTGAGGAGGGAGAAACTGCGAGATTTTGTGGAGGCTGGGTTCGAGGATGTACCAGTCTCTGAGGCCATCAGGAGGTTTCAGGAGGAGCTGACATTACTGGGATCAGCTGCACCTGTTGCAGACCAGCACGTTTATCTCTTTTCCCGACGACTGAGGGATACTACCCGGACCTACATGGCGGGATTTCATTGTGAGACTCTTACAGATTATCAGGACAGAGCTTCCGATTATGAGAGGGAGCGAGTTGGACATAGGAGAGCTTCTCAGACCGGAGGGTCTGAGAAGAGACAGCGTACAGGGCAGACTAGTGGTACTGGTGGTTCTGCTAGTGGTTGGCGTGGTCAGAGACGCCAGAGTCAGCCTTCATCTGCGCCGGTTGCAGAGAAGGGACGTCAGTGCTTTAACTATGGAGATCCAGGGCATATGAGGCCAGAGTGTACGAGGCCATTGGTGACTTGCTACACCTGTGGTAGGCAAGATCACCGAGCTGTTTAATGCCGCCAGGGCGGAGCTTCATCTCAGCAGGGTTCTTCTCCTGCTAGTGCAGCGGGAGGTGGGCAGAGGCCACCTCAGCAGCAACAGACTCAGGGACAGTAGAGAGTCCCAGATCGCCCTACGACTCAGGGATCTGCTCCTGGGCCGAGTAGAGGCAGAGGTCGTGGTGGGGGCACCACTGATACCAGAGGCCACAGGGTCGTGTTTTTGAGCTGAGGAGTGTAGAGGAGCCAGCTGCACCTACTGCAACAGGTACCATTCTGATTCATGGTTTACCTGTTAGAGTTTTATTTGATACTGGTGCTACGCACTCTTTTATTTCCGATGCCTGTGTAGAGCGTCTTGGGTTAGATACTGTTGAGGGGATGCCCTTTATTATAGGGTTACCCGATGGTGGTAGGGTCAGAGGTACCCGTGAGATTCACGGTTGTCCCATTCTGTAGGGACCCGTGTGTTACTAGTTGACTTCTTTGTCATGCCATTAGAGCATGAAGAAGTCATCCTAGGTATGGACTGGATGGATAGACACTCTGCAGTCTTAGATGTAGGTAGGAGGACTGTTATCCTCTCTACCGAGTTAGGCCAGATAGAGGTTTTCCGAGGATGGGACCTTGGAAAGACAGGTACAGTTATCAGCGCCATACGGGCAGCTAGATTGATTGCACAGGGTTGCGAGGCCTTCTGGTGTTATGCCATGAAGGAGGGGGAGAGTCCAATGTTAGAGGATATCCCAGTTGTTTGTGAGTATACAGATGTTTTTGCTGAGCCGTCTAGTTTGCCGCCTCAGAGGAGTGTGGATTTCAGTATCGAGTTGGAGCCTGGTACGAGACCCATCTCGAAGGCCCCATACCGGATGGCGCCTGTCGAGATGCTGGAGCTGAAGAAGCAACTCGAGGAGTTGGCTGAGAAGGGCTTCATTCGCCCTAGCGTGTCCCCTTGGGGAGCACCTGTCCTCTTCGTACGGAAGAAGGACGGATCACTGAGGTTATGCATAGACTACAGAGAGCTGATCTAGGTGACCATCAAGAACAAGTATCCACTACCGCACATTGATGATTTGTTAGATCAGTTACAAGGAGCTACTGTGTTCTCCAGGATTGACCTGCGTTCCAGGTATCACCAGCTGAGGGTGAGGGAGCAGAATGTGCATAGGACAACATTCCGGACCAGATATGGCCACTACGAGTTTGTAGTGATGCCATTTGGGCTTACGAATGCCCCAACCGTCTTTATGCAGTTGATGAACAGTATCTTCATCGACTTCCTGGATCAGTTTGTAGTGGTCTTCATTGATGACATTCTGGTATACTCTCGCAGTGGAGAGGAGCATGCAGGACATCTGAGGACTGTATTGCAGGTTTTGAGGGATAGAGAACTTTATGCTAAGTTCTCTAAGTGTGAGTTCTGGATGCCAAAGGTAGCATTCCTGGGTCATATAGTATCAGTTGAGGGGATCAAGGTGGATCCAGCGAAGATAGAGGCAGTAGCAGCTTGGACGACACCGACGAACGTCAAGGAAGTACGTAGTTTCCTTGGCCTAGCTGGTTATTACAGACGCTTCGTGGAGGGTTTTTCTGTGATTTCCCGTCCACGACGAGTTTGCTGAGGAAGACTACCTGATTTGTGTGGTCTGAGCAGTGCAGACAAAGTTTTGAGGAGTTGAAGAGGCGTTTGACTTCTGCTCCTATTTTGGCACAACCAGAGGGTACTGAGGATTTTGTGGTTTACAGTGATGCATCCAAGATAGGCTTGGGATGTGTTTTGATACAGCGAGGCCGAGTTATTGCTTATGCGTCTCGACAGTTGAAGACGTATGAGGAGAACTACCCGACTCATGATCTGGAGTTGGCAGCGGTAGTTCATGCACTGAAGATCTGGAGACATTACCTGTATGGTGCTACATGTCAGATCTTCACAGACCATAAGAGTCTGAAGTATATTTTCACGCAGCGGGAATTGAATAACCGCCAGCGTAGGTGGCTCGAGCTGATCAAGGATTTTGATTTAGAGATTCTGTACCATCCAGGGAAGGCGAACGTGGTCACCGACGCCCTAAGCAGGAAGACGCCTCGAGAGCAGGCGATTGCGAGGCTGACAGTTCAACATCAGTTGCAGAGAGATCTTATCTGGTTAGAGTTGGACATCCAGTTTCCTGATGAAGATGCCCGGTTGAGTACTTTAGAGGTTCTTCCTGATCTGTTGGATGAGATCCGACAGAAACAAGAGACTTGCCCGACTTTACAGAGGATCAAAGATAGGATGTCTCGGGATGAGGCACCACAGTTCCTGCTTGGAGCAGATGGAGTTTTGAGGCGCCACGGTCGCATCTGTGTACCTGCTGATACAGAGCCGAGGCAGAGGATTTTACAGGAGGCTCACTGTACACCTTACTCTGTACATCCAGGTACGAGTAAGATGTATCATGACTTGAGACGTATATATTGGTGGGGAGGGCTGAAGCCCGATGTAGCCAGATTTGTAGCTCAGTGTGCGACCTGCCAGTAGGTCAAGATCGAGCATTTCCGACCTGGAGGTGAGCTCCATCCCCTTCCTGTTCCATAGAGGAAGTGGGAGGATGTCACCATGGATTTTGTGACTGCCTTGAGGCTGAATCGGAGTTTTGATGCCATCTAGGTCATAGTAGACAGATTGACGAAGACGACACATTTCATTCCTATCAGGGAGACTTGGCCGGTGAGCAGATAAGTTGAGGAGTACACTAGGCAAATAGTGAGACTCCATGGTGTACCGAGGACGGTCGTCTAAGACAGAGATGGGCGATTTACCTCGAGATTCTGGCAGCAGATTCAGACTGCCCTGGGGACGAGTTTGCACTTCACGACTGCGTTCCATCCTCAAACAGATGGTCAGTAAGAGAGGACCATTCAGACCTTGGAGGATATGTTGCGAGCTTGTGTGTTGGACTGGGGACAGGTGTGGATGGATCATCTCCCACTTGTTGAGTTCTCCTACAACAACAACTGGCATGCATCTATTGGGATGGCCCCATATGAGGCACTGTATGGACAGAGATGTCGTACCCCGTTATGTTGGGATGAGCAGAGCAGTGTCAGTGGTTTAGCACCTGATCAGATTCAGGATGATATGGCTCGAGTAGCATTGATCAGAGAGCGTATGCTGACTGCACAGAGCCGTCAGAAGTCTTATGCTGATAGGAGGCGTAGACCTCTAGAGTTCAGGGTTGGAGCCCATGTGTGGCTGAGAGTGTCCCCGACACGAGGTGTTAGGCGTTTTGACATTAAGGGGAAGTTGAGTCCCCGATATGTCGGACCGTTCGAGATTCTGGATCGGTTGGGAGCGCAGCTTACAGGTTAGCTTTGCCTCCGAGATTAGAGGGTGTTCACCCTGTATTTCATGTGTCTCAGCTGAGGGAGTACATACCAGATCCGAGGCACATTGTGAGTTATGAGGATTTGGTGGTTGAGCCGGACCACACGTTTGTTGAGCATCCTATTGCAGTCCTAGAGCGAGGTATGAGACGCCTGCGTTCGAAGGACATCCCTATGTTGAAGATACAGTGGTCGAGACGAGGACCTGAGGAGGCTACATGGGAGACTGAGGATAGTATCCAGAGGAACTATCCAGAGTTCTATGCCGAGATAGGTGCACCATTAGGATCACCGAGTAGATCTTAGTACTAGCTTGGTGAGTCTTATCTGCTTATATGCTTATATGCTATGATGTGTTTATTTCATGCTAGCTTTGTGGTGATTATGATCTTATTAGATCTTGTTATGCTAGTATGATTTCTTGTTTATAGCTGGAGATGGTTCTTTCCTCCATGCTATTGTGATACGTTTAGGATTTAGCTGGAGATGATTCTTTCCTCCATGCTATTTTGATGGACATAGTAGTGCTGGAGATGTTCTTCCTCCATGCCTTTTTGTTATGATTATGATACGGCTAGAGATGTGCTTCCTCTATGCCTTGTGATATGTTTATGATTTGGCTAGTGATGGTTTTCCTCTAGGCCCTAGATAGTATAGTTTACTGCTGGAGTTGATGATTTCTTCCATGCTTACGTTTGAGGTTATAGAGAGTATTACCTCGGCTTTTGAGTCCGAGTGTTTCAGGATCTTGCAAGTTTCGGGACGAAACTTGTTTTTATGGGGGTGAGATGTGAGAGCCTTTTCTTTCGGACCGAGATCGGACCATAGCTGAGATTGGCTTTGGGCCGAGATTGGCCTTTACCGCACCCGCGGGCATTTTGGCCGCCCCTGCGGGTTCCCGCTGCCGCGGCCCAGTGATCCGCCCCTGCGGTTACGGCGGCTGCAGCCGGTTTTGTTGACTCCTTTGACCCGTGCTTTACCCCTTAGCTTTACTTCTTTCTTCTCCTTGCTGAGCAAGGGTTTCCTCATTCACTTTCCATCCAGCCTTCACGTCCTCCTTGTTTATCCTTCATCCTTCTTGATCTTGTGTTGGTTTGTCCTTGAGTTGCTAAGGGAGTTTTGGTGGTGAATGTTGATGTTGATGCTAGTGCTTGCTATGCTGAGCTTGAGAGCTAGTGGAAGTGTTGCCTTGGGGCAATTTCGTGCCTAGGCCACAGCTGTGGTAAGCTTCTTCCTCCTTGCTTCTTCTTCTTCTTCTTCTTCTTCTTTCTTTCCTTGTTTCAATCCTTCTAGCTTAGGATTAGATGTATGTTAAGAGTTTTGATGTTGGAATGTGTATTGATATGTATGTATGTGAATCTAGAAGAGAGTAAACGTGATTTGATCACGTGAAGAGCTAAAGAGAAGCCGCGAGGTTTCATTCTGCACTGTCGTCGCCCCGCGGCCAGAAGTCACCGCCCCTACGGAAGACGTACCGCAGCGCCTGCGCCGTGCCAGCGCCGTGCCTGCGTTACCAGCGATCCTTGTCACCGCCCCCGCGGTTGAGAGTCGCCGCGCCTGCGGTTGCCTGCATTCCGCCCCTGCGTCCTTAGATCACGCAGGAGCGTCTTGTCCCGGGGCTACCTATAGTTAGGTAGTTCCTTTCCTTTCTAGTATGAGGAACTTAGTACCATGCTAGAATTTGGATGTTGATGAGTATGATACAGAAATGCCAGTTAGGGCTTTGAGGTTTACGAGTTGGATATGATCCCTTATGGATCCCTTGGGTCTAGGTGTGACCCTTTGTGTGATAGGATTGTGATATATGTATGTGTGCCTTGTATAGGTTGTGCTGTCCTCCAGTGGGAGTAGACGTTTCTGAGAGTGGTTTGTAGCGAGATACTCTTGAGATCGAGGTAAGTCCATAGGACTTACTTAGCTGCTATCCTTATATTGGATGTATGCTTGAGTGGTGTGTGTTATATGTTTTATAGCATATGTTATTATGGTCACCGACCTATGTTATATTGACCGCCCATTGTAGTGGCTGTGACAACTTACCTTTCATCCCGTAGTGGAGTCTGAGAAGTTCTCTGTAAGCTAGTTAGTTCTTGTATACGGGAAGGGCACCTACCACTCCATATGGTGTACGGGAAAGTGCGCTGATACCACTCCAGCTAGCTATTGCACGCAGAGACGAGGGTTATATATACATTCCTCGTGTCACGTATATTCATATACATTTATTATATGATTGAATGTTGGACTTATTAAAGATAATAAACCGGGTAAATGTGTGATATCATGATGATGTGTAATATTAGTGACGTGTGAGTGTGCTTTAGCATCTTCTTATATATGTGTATAGTTAGCTAACGGTTTTATACTGTGTTGTAGATCCTTTGCAGGTTAGGAGAGCTGCAGAGTGATCCGGAGGGGTGATCTACTGAGGGTTCCGTACACAGGGCGTACTCGTGGGTTTTGGGTTATTTATATTGTACGGAGTTATGTTTTGACTTTTGTACTCAACAGTACTTTGTATGACCTTTTGATCGATATATATATATACGCGTTATGTTTTGTTTTAATCTATCAGTGCCTTGTTGTAAGATTCAGTGAAGTTGTTGTCAGGCTAGGGCCAGGATCCATTGTGAGATCCTAGCCTAGTAGCACTCCGAGTCCTATGGATTTGGGATGTTACATAAGCACTAGAGTCGTACCAAAGAAAACTAGAACCATAATCAGATGTAATTTATTTCGACTGTACGTTTGTTCTCTGCCTGTGATTGATATTTACCTTGATGTGGAGTGTCTGCAACCTTTCTTTCTTGAACAAATTCCACTGTGGTTGGATGTTGGTATAAAATCTGTGATATTAGTATATCACGGGTTCGATTTTTGGCAGCAGTGGTTTTCTTTGCTCTCTGTTTCTGTGATCATAAGGAAAGAAAAGGAAGTTTTGCTATCAATTTGACCGAACAGATACATTACAATTCGGGAAAGTGAATACAAGAGTATGAATGTATTGGGACCTGGTCCTGGGCCGGCAAAATATAACAAAGTGAAATATAATAATTCTAAAGTTAGTGGTAGTTCATGCTTTATCTACATTTGTATGAATTGTAGCCTTGTTTGGGTGTTAACTTTGGGCAGTTTAGCTATGGCCTTTATGAACAGGAACAGGTTGAACCCTGCTCGTAAATGGTGGTGTTGGTATATATGCATGTCTTCTAGTTCTTCTTTGAAATCTGGTTGGCCGTGTATCGGCCGCTTTCTGTACTGGTGTATGATCAAGGAGTGGGTTTTCTCTCATCTGCCTTTTATGGATCCAGCTATGTGCACATGGCTGGTTACATACTTGTGTAGATCGAATGAAGCCCATTGCATTTCTGATAAATTTACTCTAACAGTAGATATTTTTGAACATGGGCCTGTTCATGGCCTAAAGGCTTGTTGGTCTCCTAGGAACTCGTTGCTTGAGTTTTGGTCGAGGAGAATAGGTTTGGTCTTCAGTCACAATCTGAATATTGATATGATTTAAACTGAAACTCAATTTAAATTTTGTACAACGTACGAACTAAGTAATATTTCCCATGCGGATAAAAGGTTAACCCGTGTGACGTTTTTCGTCGTGGTATCTAAACACCAACTACTTACTCGATCCATGAAATTGGGCTACCTCGGCGTCTCGGGTTTTTGGCTCTTCACCTCTGGCTTTGTGGAGGCTCGCTTTGGGCCTTGTAAGCCGCTTCTTAAGTTGTATCACCTGATGGTTATTCTTCTCGTAATAGCCCTTAAGTGTGTCTACTTATCGAATTATCGACCTATAATGATCGATTTTGAACAAAAAATATTTTAAAACCATTTTAAAATGAAGATTGCGTTTTGGAATTGTCGGGGTATGATGAAGAAAAACTTTTGGACGGATCTCAAAATTACTACTCAAAACTAACATATTGACATGATTATGTTAGCTGAAATTAAAACTGAAAAAGAACCTAATGAATCCTGTTGGCGCAGTGCAGGTTTTGATTCTTGCGCGTTTATTCCGTCTATTGGTCGTACGGGTGGAATGTGTTTACTTTGGAAAAACTATAAATTAGTTAACGAAAAAATAAAAATTACTCAGCTGGATGAGCGTCTCCTTGTTATGGAACATCGAAATCTCGAGATCAATTTCTCTTGCAATATTATTTTTATCTATGCACCAGAAAATGCTAAAGATGCATTTTGGGAGTTGTTGACGAACTTGGTTCTTAATCTAAATCTCCCATCGTTAATCATGAGGGATTTCAACGAAATCAGTTGCCCTTCCGATAAATTGGGTGGTGTTTATCCTAATAAAAACAGATTCCATAGAATAAATAACATTATGCAAAATTGCAACCTTGTGGATCTTGATACAAGGGGTAACGAATTCACCTGGAGACGGAAAAAAGATGGAGATAATAACACTTTTGAGAAACTTGACAGAGTGTTGGCCCACTTCGAGGTTTTAAACCATTATAACCATGTGAACGTTTGGAACCATGCATTTGCTTCCTCTGACCACTGTATGATTTCTATCCACCTCAACCTAGCCAAACAAAAATTCAAAAATAAACCGTTTAGATATGAACTTATGTGGAATGATAGGCAAGATTGTGCAAATATCATTAAACAAGCATGGCGTGCCCATTTTCCAGGCACGAATATGTTTAAACTGGTAAAGAAAATCCATCTAACAAAGGTTAAAATTAAACAATGGAGCAAGGAAAAATTCGGAAACATTAATAAACAGGTCAAGAAAGTCGATTGTGATATTGAGAAACTGCAAAATCATAACTATAGAAATTTCTGTCAAGAAACCAATGATAAACTAATTAGGCTTAGTAAGAAGAGAGAATGCCTGATAGATTTTCAACAAAAGTATTGGAAACAAAGAGCAAAAGCGAACTCTTTCGAAAAAGGCGATAAGAACACGAAGTATTTTCATAGAAAAGCTACAGGCAGGAGGAATAGGAAAATAATTAATAAAATCAAGAATAAGGATGGTCATTGGATAGAAACAGATGAGGAGATTTCTCGGGAGTTCCTCTTTGATTTTAAAAACAGATTCAGTGCTACTACGAGTGATAGGAACCTCTGTGATTGCTACCTCCAAGTTATATCCAAAGAAATTAACAATGAAGACAACATAGCCCTAACTAAACCCTTCTCAAATAGTGATATCAAGAATGCGGTTTTCGATATCGGAAGCGAGAAATCCCCCGGGCCGGATGGTATGCCGGCGGGTTTTTTTCAGAAACATTGGGATATTGTTGGCCCGGCCGTATGTAGAGCTGTGAAAAGCTTTTATCATTCGGGAAAATTATTGAAACAAGTAAATCACACATTTATAACTCTCATTCCAAAGATTGATAACCCGGTATCGACAAAAGACTTTAGGCCGATTAGTCTGTGCTCCACAACTTATAAAATAATTGCAAAAATCTTAGCTTATAGAATCAAGAATGTCCTCCCAAAATTAATCCACCCACTTCAAAGTGCCTTCGTCCAAAAAAGAGCTATTCAGGATAATATTCTGATTGCGCATGAAATTTTCCACAGTTTCAGAACAAAAAAAGGAAAAGAAGGATATATGGCAATTAAATTAGATATGGAAAAGGCTTATGATAGAATGGAATGGTCTTTTATTAAAGTAGTCCTCGATAAATTTGGATTTGACCCCAAATTCTGCAATTGGATCATGGAATGCATATCGACAGTTTCTTACTCCATCCTAATCAATGATAATCCTTCTGAACTGATAACCCCTAAGAGAGGACTACGACAAGGGGATCCCATATCCCCTCTGATCTTCAATATGGGAGCAGAAATCCTTATGCGAAATATTCAAAAAGAATGCGATCAAAATAAGAAGAGCATAGGCTTCCCTATCTCGAGAAGAGGGACATGCATCCCTTTCTTAGCCTTTGCGGATGATATCACAATTTTCACCAAAGCTTCGACTAATGCTAGCTCCAGGATTTTGGAAATCCTGAAGGGGTACTGTGATATTTCGGGCCAAAAAATAAACCTTCATAAATCCGCTTTCCAAACTTCGAGTAATGTAGAAAACGTTATCAATCGTCAAATCCAGCTGTGCCTTGGTATTCCAAGCTCTAGCTGCCTAGAACAGTATCTTGGATGCCCAATCATTAATGGGAAAGTAAATAAGAAGGTCTTTGAGGATGTAATCACAAAATCTAAACTTCAACTTTCTAAATGGAAGGCCTCAACCTTATCTCAAGAAAGTAGAACTACTCTTATTAAGGCTAATCTAAACGCCAAATCCAATTTTATAATGCAAAGCTTCATGCTACCGGCCAGCATCCATAAAGAGCTAGACCATATCAACAAGAATTTTTTCTGGAACAAAGGCACAAATTTCCATCCTCTCATTAGCTGGGACAAAATTTGTAGACCTCGGAAATTTGGTGGTGTTGGCATTAGGAAAACCGAGGATATGAACAAAGCACTCCAAATGAAATTGCTTTGGAAAATCTTAAACGAACCTGAGAGTATTTGGGTTAAAATCGTTGAGGAAAAATATTTGAAAGGCTCTATTTTATGGAACTATGAGGCTAGACAGAATACGTCTTGGCAGTGGAAGAAGCTTATGAATCTAAGAGCTGATTTCTACCTTGGCTTTACATGGAATATAGGTGATGGCGGTACTGTGAAGTTTTGGAAAGACTGCTGGATTGACAACAAACCGCTCTACAAACTGTGTTATAACCCAAACGTTATCCCTAATGACATTGTTGTTAATCATTTCATCCATGAGAATAAATGGGATGTGAACAAAATTGATAATGAACTTGGCAATTGTCTACTATCTGAAATCATTAAAGCGATCAAAGCGTACCAACTCCCGAAATCCTTTATTCGGGATCGTCTCTATTGGGCCCCTTCTGAATGTGGTAATTTTACAACGAAATCCGCTTTTAACTTTATCTATGAAAGAAGTAATCTTCCTTCTAATGAAAATGATTGGATTTGGGACTTGGATATTCTTCCCAAAGTCGAGAACTTTCTCTGGAAATTATCTATCAATGGGCTTCCAACGAAGGAAAATTTGGAAAAGCAAAAAGTCTTTGTCCCTATGGGGTGTTGTTTTTGTAATCACCCTTTTGAATCAGCTGACCATTTGTTCTTTAAATGTCAGGAAGGACTCTGTGACTAATCAACGGATTAAATGTGCGGTAAACACTTCTGGAAGAAGTAGGATGAAGATACTAGATAGGATTAACTGGTTGAGGGCAATCCTTTCGAGTGTTGACTTTAACTTCCTAATCATGACCTGGTGGAACATTTGGACCAATAGGAACCAGAAAATTTTCAGTAATAAAGAACCTCAAGATATTGAACATAGTGTCCACAACCAAATTAAAGATTGGCAGCAACTAAATAAAAAATCAAAAATACGCAAAAAAAAAAAAGATAAATAAGCAAAGAAGGAAAACGAAAAATATATGTTGGACTAGACCTGAAAAAGAATTTATTAAACTTAATTTTGATGGATCTAAGAAAGTATCTGGGAACTCAACTTATGGCTTTATCCTTCGGGATCAGAATGCTTCGACAGTCTCCCTAGGCTTTGGACAATGTGGCAACATATCTGTCCTGCAAGCCGAAGCTTGTGCGCTTAGGAAGGGACTTGTTAAGGCATATGATTTGGGGATTAAAAACATTGAGATCGAGGGAGATAATCTCTCGATTATTAATTCGATTAAGCAAACCTGGAAACTCCCTGGGAACTCGATCTTCTTTTGTCTGACATTACTAATATTTTAGCTGGTTTCTGTCAGGTTAAAATTAGGCATGTTTTTAGAGAGGTCAACGGGGTTGCTGATTTGCTTACTGATCTGGGCTTTTTGGATCAAGCGGCAGCCAGCTCGTCAATGTGTAGAGTTGAGGAGCTCATCCGGAAGGATGCTCTAGGGAGGAGAGTCTCGAGGAGATGATTCTCCCTAACCGCTTACCTTATATTATCAAAAATAATAAATAAATAAATGAACTCTTATTTTATTTATTTTAATTAATAATTTTACATTTGATTTTTCACATAGCCTCCACAAAAATGTACCATATTTAAAAAATGTAGTATAAACTATAACAAAACTTAACATAAGATTAATGTCCCAGGACTCCAATTAGAGCGTCTTGGTTATCATACTATATAAAATTAAACTATATAAGCATTTAGATCTGATCAATATCTATTGTTGCACAATCCTATATTATCCTTTCAGATGAAGTTAACGACTTCTTGTGGAATGACTTCTCCTGCTACAGAGCTATCATGGTCTAGAGTTGCGAGCTTGTCCGCAACGCCATTGACTTCTCTAAAAATATGGTAACTTTGACCTGCATAAATCTAGCCAACAAAATAGAGATGTCCGAAATTATCAATTCAATTTCTCATAGTGGTTTTCATACTTTGTTCATTGCACTATTGATTTTTTTTTTTGATAAAGGAAAGCGGTTCGACAACACTAGACGACACGCCGTCTAGTGGATCGAAAGGCCGAAAAGAATCGGCAGACGGACTAACAGTCATGAAGAGCCACAATAAAAGAAAAAGAAATACACAAAATACAAAATAAAAACCCGAAAGCAAAGGAGGTCTTCAGGGGAAAGTAGAACGATGATGCAGTCAGCAGGAAGCGGCAAATATAAAGTTTGTCTTCGAAGGAAGTACACATGTAAATAAGAAGTCTGGGGAACAACTATGGACACCTCATATTTGGACTCGCAGCAGAGCCGTCAGGAGTCGATCACAAATCCACGCCTCCTCCTCGACAAACCACTCGAAACGCCACAAAAACAACAACGTCAAACTAAGAAGACGATAGTGCGCTATTGATTGTTAAGTTGTCTCCTTCAATTTCTATGTTTTTTTATTTTTATTTCTCTAGCTTTTAAAATTCCTTTTCTGAGTGCAAATGCTTTTGCATGTAAGACCTATATGTAACCACATTGTCCCTAATCAAAGGTTATTGTTTTTTCTTGGTGGTCTCTAAGAGTATAGCCGAAGGATTCATGATCATTATTCCTTTTTGATCCATTAAAGTTGAATTTTATGCTACCTTCAGCCGGCTTAGTCCATTGTATATTTTCCTTTTTCTGATTTTGGTTCTTTTGCTCTCTAGCTTATTTGCTTCTATTGCTATATTCCATTCCTTGATTTGTTTAGCATCCTCCTGTCAGACGTCTATAACAGGTTTATGTTCAAAGATGCTCTTGTTCCTCATGTACCAAATATTCCACTAAATGACAAAGAGATGGATGGAGTTCTTTTCGTCCAAATTGTTGTGGATGAGTGACATGATTTCCTGTATTTTGAGGTGTCGATATTGGTTAATTGGTTTTGTGCCGTTGTATTAATTTTATTGGTGGTGATTGGACATCTAAAGAAAAGATGTTTTGCAGTTTCGTACGGGTGTTGACATAGTGCATAGTTCATTAGTATCGGTACTTTTTGTTTTCCAGGTTTTGTTTTGTCGGTAAGCTATCTATAGAAAGTTTTCATATGAAATATAGGATGTTCACAAATTTTAATCCACCTTGTGTATCAATAAGGCTCATTTGTTTATTATGTGACAAACTAAACCCCTACTATTTTTATAGAAAGATTAATTTAAAGAGCTATTTGGTAATTTCAATTTACACAAGCCCAAACTCAATCCTAAATAAAATAAAACTCTTTGTAATTAGTGAATTTCGAATTCTAGATGAGAGACACTCCCTCTTGTCCTTGTACCAACTAGACTAATTGAACTTATATATTCAATTATTGTTTTTTTTGTAAAGTTATACTCAAAACCGAATTTTAATACACAATACCCCATTTACCCAAGCCCAAAATAATTTTTTCAATTACGCAAGCCCAATAGGGTTTACTAGTTAGTTAGACAAGGCGAGTTATACAAGACAAGTTACACAAGAATATCGATTTACACAAGACTATCGATTTATACAAGACTATTGTATCACAAGGCGAGTTACACAAGCCTATCGATTTACACAAGCCTATCAATTTACATAAACCTATAGATTTACACAAGCTTATCGATCTACACAAGCCTTTACACAAGCCAATCGTGTAATTTCTCCTAAAGTCAAAGGAAACGTTAGGGCTTTAGAGAAGAGTCGGCGGCGGTTTCTTCTTCCCGGTGGAGGACGGTCTGGGTCGGAACCGCTGCCGCCGGATCCTCGCTGCCCTCGACATCATCGCCTCCATCTTATTGCTAGATCTCGCAATTCTTTGAGCGAAGAATTCGTGCATCTTTTGGCTCGCCGGATTCTTCCTCACTACGGCGCCGATTTCTTCCTCTTTGCGTCTACGACTTCTTCCTCCAAGCGGCTACGACTTCTTCCTCCTACGATGACGGTAATGGCAGTTGCACAACAGTTGGTTCCAAGTAGTTGCAAGGCGGTTCCAATCGGTTGTAAGGCGGTTCTGAGCAGTTGACGACGGTTGGCCGGTTGGGAGTTGATTCCGACGGTGGCAGTACGGAAAAGCTCTCGGGTTTGGCAAACATGGCGTATAGGGTTTCGGAATCGAACTAGGGTTTTGTGGAACCGATTTTGGCTGGGAGAAAACCCTAACTGGAGGGGTTTTATAGAGAATCTATTTTTTAATTTTTCTATTTACCCTTGTACGCTTTTATAATTTACTATTTTTAATTAAGAAAAATAGAGAGACCTAGTTTATATCAGCAATATAAAAAAAAGTTTCTCTACCCCATTCTTTTCATGTTTTTGGGCATCATCAACTTCCAAAATCAACGAATATAATTATGAATCCAACGACTATATTATAAACTTGGGAGGCGATCCAACGACTATATTATAAACTTGAGTGTCGCCCGAAGCATGTGTTTTGGGAGTTGAATGGCTACCTTATGAACTCCTGTAGCCGAGCTTATGTTTTTGGTAGCATGTGTTTTGGTAGTTGAATGGCTGCATTATGAACTCCAGTGTCACCGCCCAGTGCTTAAGCTGATGTTTTTGGCGCCCGGTTCTTAAGCTGATGTTTTTGGTAGCAGCTACTCGACACCAAAGTGTTCAATGTCAGTCGCAATACAACGCCCCTTTTCAATACACAATTCTTCCTTTAAGCTAACCTATGTTGAAAAAAACACATTAACTTGAAAAAGTAAAGCTAATACCCGGTTGGTCTAGTGATAAATTGACCTATGTTGGCCTCGAGATTGAACCTAGTGATAAATTGACCTAGTGTTGGCCCCGTGATTGAACCGGCGAAAAACAATAGAAAATTTATAAAAAAAATGTTTTCTTAAATAAATATAAAAAAAAAGATATTTGATGGTATAAAAATTAATAATTAATATATATTATATTTTTTAAGTTTTTAAAATAAGGATGCATAAGAGAACGGGACCATAAAGACTTCAAAGTATATAACCATACACAGTTTTACTCATCTTCGACACATTACTTTAACACAATTTGCAGATCACAGGGTTACTGAAACATACATCAATACCAGAACTTCGTCCGCAAGGCAAAAGGGGTTACAGCACGATGAGAATCAAAAGGCCACATAAGGATAGTTCGTGTTCACTGCTACAAAGTGGACGCCATTCAATTCAATCACGATTCCATCTTCTCAATAGCTTGCTCTATTGCAGGTACATTCTTGCTGAATGTCGCCCACTGCTCAGCAGTCAAGCTGATTCCTGCCAATGATACAAACAATTGGTAAAAAGCCATACGATTATCATCTACTTTGTCGCATTCATACATAACATTACTTCATCATCAAATGCGCTGATATCAATAACAAGAAAAATGGTGCATTATGCAAGGTACTGATCAAATGATAAGCCATTCAAAGAAACAAAGTAACATACACATATATGAGTGAGCAGAATACAAATGTGACCTGGGGAATTCATTTGCAACCCCTGGTTTCCATATGATTGGCTTATATGAAACCGAGTGCATCTGTGTTTGACTGTTTTCAAGATTTCACTCTCTAACAAAAACTTAATTGTATAACATATATGTTCAGGTCCTAGCTGTACAGGCATATGGAACAAAGACCACCTCTATGTATGAGACTATGATCAAGTTTACATTTCACTGTCAGCTTATTCAAATGGCTAAAATGATATCAGTAATTTACTGATGCAGCAGATTTTACCTGAATCCCACCACCAGAATTATATGCACTAGGACTTGCAACTAAAGTGATATCTAAACATCTACCAAAGAAGTAAACTCTCTTCCCACAAAAGAAAAAATATATATAAGTACAGAAAGCAGGAAAAAGCAGGAAAAAGCAGGAAAAAACTGTTACTCCTTACAACAAGTATCTAATATTCATACAGGGCCAAGCTGATCACAAAAAGCTGTTGGGTAACCCATACCTTTGGAAGTTGGAAGCTCTTTTCCGTCTTTATTATAGTACTCCCTGATAGAGACCAATGTCTTTCCTCTGAAATCTGTAATTGTCACTCTTCTCTTGCTAGATAGCTGTTCAGTTTTACAAACTCTTAGTTAAAATAATATTAAATCGTGAAGAAAGTAACGTAAAGAGCCGATCTTAATTTGGCTAAACACAAGTTTCTACATTCAAAAAAAAGAAGCCCTGGAATATCACAAGCTTGATAATCAATGAAAAGCATATACATGCTCACAAAACAATATAAGAACTCTAAGCTGACTGAACAAATCATATTTACAGAACTTATTAATGTTCACCAATTGATTTAAAAACTGAAGTTCTCTATGGATGGGAAGATTTTCAGCAAAAAAATCAAATTGAAATCTCAAGTCCGTTCTTCCTCCGTCAAACGGTTCCTTTTGAACCACTCCTACTGATTCAATTAGGCGGCTCATCATTCTAAATCAAAATTTACATCCGTACCCAAAACAAACTCACCCTTTGTATCACCCTTTGTATGAAGACAAACAATGAATTAAACCATGTCAGAAACAATCAATCCAATACTTCCACATTCTGCACCAGGCATACAGGATTTTGGTAATTTTAGGGTTTAAACGAACACCAAAACCCCCAATTCTAATGAAATTGAAGAGATGGAAACGCAAATTAAAGCAACTAACACGGCAAATGATGAGATCGCCTTCGTCATCGTACTCTTTCCCATCTGCACGCTGCTTATCGTCATCTTCTTCCTCCCCATCCTCCTGGGGCTCCTGCTGCTGATTATCGTCCTCCTCTTCCGCTATAGCCGCCTTGGCACTCTGCTCTCCGAGGAAGGATTCTACAACCTGGCGGACAAAGAGTTTCCATTCAGGCACCGAGAGATCGACAGAGAGCTTCTCGGAGGCGAGCTTGCGGACCTTGTGCTCGGTCATGTTCTGCATGTCGGCGGTCTCAAGGATTCCAAGAATAGTTTCCTCGATTCTGCTACGCAAGTCCTTATCGTCCGCCATTTGTGTTCCCTATTCTGTATCGATGGTTGGTGTGTAGGTTGAAAGTGTAAGAATGTGTTTGATGGAAATGAGAAGGTCGTGGCGTTTAACAGTTTTAGGGAGTCTTGTTGTCGCGGAAGTTTAGAAGCCCAGTTGAACTTGTCACCAACCATTAAAGAGTTCCATGCTTCTATATTTACTTTTTATTTTATTTATTTTTATTAAATAATGATTTTTTTAATTGAAATAATTGAATTTTTTTTAAATTTAATTTTATCATGTCTACCGTGTATGTTTGTTTTTTAGTTGTTATCCAAAGGTAAGGAAATATGTGAGGGTCAATTTATATAAATTATCAAGTGATTAGAAAGTATATGGATACGTCAAGAATAGATGTTTAGCTCTTTTTGTGTGGTGGTTACATAATTTGCCCTGCATGATGACGGATATTTTTTGTTTGTCTACATTTTCTTTTAGTGATTTTATCCGGCCAATAGGAATATTACAATCGAGGCAGTGATATCTGATTCTGTTTACAAGGCGCATTCGAAGTGTGCCTACAAAGCACAATCTCAATGTGCATCCGGGGCACATTCTCAATGCGCCCCAGAGGCGCAGTCATAGTGCGACCCGGAGGCGCACTTGAACTGTGCCCGAGAGGCGCACTTGCCTCCCGTGTATGACCGAGTAACTTGTACACGGACTCACACATGCAAAAAAAAAAGACTAATTATCAACATGATCAAACTTTAATCATATGAGAAGAAAATGGATAAATATTAACTTTCTTACACATTTGTCGGCCTTGTGTCGAAAAGATGATATAAGTCACACCATGCTCGAATGTTTGCCTCCTTGTATGGGATGAGCCACGTCGTCTCGAGGTAGTTCATTAACCTCGGATATGGTGCCCAATGTACCCTCATTTCCGTCAAACGTCATTCATAGCTTTCACTCAATCTCGACTCGAACAAGGCATGGCACTAGGATGTGAAGACGGCTTGTACTTCCTTACAGCGCAAAATGACACCCGCTCTATGTCCAATGTTGCACTTTATATGGAATGTGCATAAAATATGTTTCACCTCAAGAAATACTTCACCCAAGGCACATATAAGACCTAACTCTCTATCGGATGCAATCACCTCCGGTATTTTACCGTAGCACAAATGGCGAAGCCTCCTTAAAGCCCACTCATAGTGATCTCTATTCTCGTGTGCCATGAATACGAAAGAAAATGTGGATGTTTTCTTTGAGCTTGTGATGTTGACAATCTCTAACAACGGCATATTATATCTACAAATAATACAAAAGAAGGATTAAGGAAAAATATTGTGCAATAATAAGAAAGACGTTTATCAAATAAAGTTGGAACAAGAATACTCACTCATTGGTCTTATACGTCGAGTACATCACAATAACATAAGGGAACATCTGGAGCAAATGCCTACTAGTATGAGGGCTCCACATATGCATATGCATGACCCCTTTCGATATTGGATAAGAGTCAAATTTCTGGCATATGCATGACCCCTTAAAACCAATGAAATTATGTGGTTGTGGACTCCACATAAAACTCTCAATGTCCATTTTGTTCTTCAACTTGTGTCACCTCAAGTTCAAACTTGCACATACACTTCTTCGAGTTCTTTTTCCGGCTACTACTTGGCACTTGATCAGGATCAACATCTTTCTCCTACCTAGGTACTCTGTGTCTATCGCATGCCAAATGAAAGGTACAAAACTCCCGTCTATCCAACCATGATTTGTTGATGACCAACACCATATTTATCGAGTATCCCACAAGTCGAGTCCAACCCAATAAGCTACCTTTATCCAAAAAATATCCCTGAAGCTCAAACTTGGACGAAAAATCGGTACCGATCACACGAAAATATTCCATAACATCTTATTAAAAACGAAATAAAGTATTAATTCAAAATTTTCAGTTTATATTCCAACATATCAAAAACTAAAAAAGGAAATAAACTATTGATTCTGAAATTTCAATTCTCTAGAACATGTCTACCATGCCTAAAACTAGGAAATAAAAAGACAAAAAAGAAGGTAATAATCACGTTAATTGCAAATAACATAATTACTTCCATTTGTGTAAGATGCTCATTTGGATTGCTATACTTCTTTTCATCGAACGGAGTATTAATGCTTTCACCATCGGATTCAACTTTGATCTCTTCGGAAAATGTCAACATATTTTACGAGGTTTTCTCAATTAGGATGTGAATAGTGATTTGGATTTATATAAACATGTAATGTGGCTACGACTTGTGAATAACAGGGAAGAAAAAAAGCGATGCAGCGGTTAGGGTAAGCGAGACGGGCGAGGTCCACGGACGCAATAGAATGCAGGCAACGGGGCATAACCAAACCGCGCCTCCGTTGCACAGTCTTAATGCGCCTTCGGCGCACATTCAGAATCCGCCCGGGAGGCACACACAATGCGTGTCTGCTGCCTCCCGTGTCTGGCCGAATAGCAAACATGTTTTCTGATACGAGTTTTTTTAGCATATTAATGACGTGATTTGTGGGTAAGAGGACGCATTATGGGGCGAGTCATGATGTTCCCCCAAGGTGTGCATACCACATGCCTGTTGTCGCATGTGTCACGCGCCACTGGAACTAACGTGTTTTCTTCGATTTTTTTTAAAAAAAATTTAGTAGTAATATATGTTTCGTTTTCAAAGTCCGATTTTATCCTGTGGTGAGTAGATATTCAAAGGATAAAACCGAGACATGATTTGACCGACGTCATCCACACGTCACCGCCCCCAAGGTGTTCGAGTTGCTGAGGTTTTCGAGGAGAATATACTTTCGGTGCACATTCAAACTGTGACGTCTACAACTATTGGCGTCACTTCCCATTCTATTCCTAAACCTTGACATCACGCATGGAGGAGTACGAGGTAAAGTTGGAGGATCAATATCTTGATGCAGTTATTGTGATAGAGGTCGTGAGCCTACTAGTATGAGGGCTCATCGTGAGGTTGTGCCTGTGCTTAATGCTTAACAATAATAACCGAATAATATATAATATACATATAAGAGACGTATTATACTAGCATGCTTGAAACCATAACATCACTCAGCAGTAACATAATTAATAGTCAACGTACTAAGCAAGCTTAATTAACTTACCTAGAAACAAAAATATTCAACTACACTACAAGAAAGTTTCAGTCTTTGGTTTCAGTAGTAAAGAATGCAAACATTTCTTATACTAAGATCCAATAGTTTCTAACTTAATTGAATTCCTTCATTCGGGATTTAAATAGATCTCTAACACTTCAAATCACTTTAAATTACGCTTTAATTAATTATTCGTACGTAATGTTTTGCCCTAATACAATTTAGACCAAACTTCATTTCAAAAATTCAACAACAAATAACATATGATCATTAACGTCAATCAACAACATATATAAATTTTTATTTAGACAATTCTTATGCTAAATTAGCTAATAATAAAAATATATATGAATAAACTCATAACTTATTCGTTACCAATCCGCTCGACGATCAGAAAAATATTTTCATATTACAACAAGGGTCAAGCGTCTTGGAGGTGGTGACCGACAGTGAAGTTTTTGTCCCTTTAAAATTGAAGGTACGTATTATATAAAGAATGCTTTATTGTGAGAGAATTTGAAAATAGAGTATATACAAATATGAAGTTTGATGAGAATTAAATGTTTTGTGAAAAATTTACGGGTGAAAACAATAATATTTATAAAGAATTTAGATATTTATAGCAAAGTTTTTTTTAATTATCTATTACGCGATTAAAAAAGGTGTTGCAGGAAGTGTATAACCCTTTGGTTTATCGATGCAGGCGCTTGGCTTGACCAAGGAGATGAATGAGGGTGCAAAAACGCTAACGGTTATATACGCAAACAAAAAAAATTCAGTAAAAAGTAACAAACAGGTTCCACCGAGACTTGAACTCGGGTTACTGGATTCAGAGTCCAATGTCCTGACCACTAGACCATGGAACCACTTTTACAGTGAGTGTAGCACGAAAACATTATGTTCAATATAAATATTATTATTCTTTGTATTGTTCTCTCCGTAAATTATTTGTCAATCCAATTATAAAAAAATTAATATTATTTATAAATGATAAATATCATAATTAAATAATAATATAATATTAAAAGAAATATATTACTAAAATGACAATTATATTAAATTATTTAAATTAATAATTTGTGTATATAACGGTATTGTAGATATGATCTTATACTCTCTTTTTTTTCTTTCCATATGTTACAAATTTGTTTTCAGGTGTGATACCTTAAAATAAAATGTTCAATATATTTTTAGAAATAGTATAAAGATAATTTAAAATTACTATAAAATAAAATTCAATTTTAATGTATAGTATGTATAGATTTACGATGATTTGGTTGAATTCATCGAGACTTTATCTCAACTTGTGGAATGTGAGTTGGATTAAGTTCTTGGTATAAATGTTCATTTTTCTATTTATAAACAAAAAAAGTGTTTATTTTTATAAATTTCAAAATGAATTGTTTGCATGAGTCTTCTCAAGTGCTTCCCATGCATCATTGGAATAGCGGGCTCCTGCAAGGACGTGAGTAACAACCCACCAAAGATGAGTTTGTCCTTGTCAAGCCAAGTCTCATAATTAGGATTGACGGTGGTTGTTTCAACCGGAAGATTACCCGTTGTTGTGGTGACGGTGACTTCCGGGAGAGGATGACTGCCATCAATGTATTTGTAAAGGCCACGCCCAATCAGCGGCGCCTCAATTTGGAGGCTTCATCCGATGTAGTTGTCACCATCAAGTTTAATCGTATTGTGGATGTTAGCAACAATGAAGGGAAATGAAGGTTCAAGGTCATTTGAAATTGTGTTTTGTTGGAGAATGTACTAACCTTAACGGTACTCGTACTCGTAGTGTTGTCCTCAGTCCACCGCATTAACCGATGACAGACTAGAAGTATCCACGCCCCAAATCTCAAAGTCACTGATCAATGGTAAGCTCTGGTGTGTTTTTCTAGAAGTGTATTGTAGTAAGTCATATATTCACATAGAATAAACCCCTGTTTATATTGCTCCAATATGTCAGTTACATTGAGGAGATTAAGGTAGACGACTGTGATTAAGGAGAATAATGACTAATTATTTCCCGTCTTAAAAACAATTAAGACCCCTTAACTTATCAAATGAATATGTAACAACCAATAGCCGTTACAAAAGAATATGTAACAACCAAGATCCGTTCAAATTACAGTACTCCCACTCGGCTAGACAACCAATCAAGCCTCACACTTGGTCACACAACCAAGTTTACTACAATAAACAAACTAACACAGTTCATACAGGAAATGGGGTGTGCGACCAAAAAGTAACAAGTAATGTTATATTAAGCTACCATCAACCTAACATAACACTTTCACCATAACAACGATTCCCTAGGTCATTCAAACAACACCGCAACATACACTGTCTCTTTATGCTATTAACATGTTACAAAGTTATACACTTAATATAACTGCCAGCCGGGCTTAACATGGTGCAGTTGAATTGACCTTCCTTAGACACTAACGAAAAAACATCTCGACACAACTGCTTTCTTAATATGACCCATTACGCCTCAACTTTCCAACTTTATGTAATCATACGAAAGTAGCAACATCGTGTTTAGACTTTTTAACACAGCTCTAAGTCAAAAAAGGGCTTCGTACAACAATAGACACTACGGTCCATAGGGCTCACACAGTGACAGAGTGGGAAAAGGTCTGTCACTCCTATAATGGTCGGAAAACACACATAATATGATATATGTGTCACGACATAGTTACCACTAAGGGCATGCCACTCTTCTATGTCGTGCGAATATTAGTCTAGATACTACCTAAGTATCTAACCCAAGCCACTTGATTTGACATACTCAATGTCCAATCCCACGCTCGTTATTCGGTTTTAAGCTCTAGTACGAAAGACATGTATTTCATACTTAACTCTTTGAGAGTCTCATCTTATACATAATAAGACGACTATGTAATGAGTCAACTTATTATCTACACACCACAAGTGTAATAATACATTCTCGTAAACACAAAGTGTTAATCAAGACTCAGTCTCATCTTGCATGCTACTCTAGCATCAAGGCGATTACCTGCGTGACTAGGTCAATCAAGGAGCTTGGTAGCATTCTTACATGCTAGAATAATGCAACAAATGCTCATGAACAATTAAAGAAAAAACACTTTTAATCCATAATGCTCAAAACATGTCCATAACACAAACAACATGTCTACGATCAAAACAAAAGAAGATACAACCAAAAACTAAAACCTTCGTAAGCCCAAACGTTTAACATGGGCTCGGAACACATCTCTAGAAATAGGTTTAGTTAGAGGATCAGCAATCATCTCATTAGTCGATATATACTTAATGACAACTTCCTTATTTTTTATGGCGTTTCGAACAAAATGATAACGTCTCTTAGTATGCTTGGTTTTCCTATGAAATTTCGGATCCTAGGCAAATTGGATAGTAGTGGTATTGTCACAATGCATCTCCACAAGCTCATCAACTTTAGGATTAAGATCAAGATCTTGTAAAAAACTCCTTAGCCACATCGCATCTTTGACGGCGAGGCTAACAACGACATACTCTGCTTCCATAGTCGATAAAGCAATGCAGTCTTGCTTCTTACTGCACCACGATATTGCACCTCCACCAAGGACAATTGCGTATCTCGAGGTCGATTTAGACTCGTCTAAATCACCTCCCCAATCAACATCCGAGTATCCTTTCAAACTCAAGTCCCCTCCTTGAAAACTTAGGACTAGGTCACTTGTACCACAAAGGTAACGCAAGATTCTCTTGACTCCTTGCCAGTGCACAAGATCCGGGTTACTTTGATAACGACTCACCAAACCAACCGCATAGCAGATGTCAGGCCTAGTACATAACATGGCATACATCAAACTCCCTATTGCACTAGCGTAAGGAACATCGCTCATCTGTTTCTTCTCTAAATCTATTTTAGGGCATTGATCAAGGCTTAAGAATTGACCTTTATCAACTGGAGTATCAACGGGTTTGGATTTATTCATTCGAAAACGCTCCAATACCTTCTTAATATATGTCTCTTGACATAAACTAAGAAGTTTTTTAGGGCGATTTCTCATAATCTCCACACCTAGGAAAAACCTAGCTTCACCCATATCCTTCATCTTAAAAATAGAGGATAGCCATCCTTTGGCAGCGTTGATCATCTCCATGTTGTTACTAGCTAGGAGTATGTCATCAACATATAAGGAGATAAACATAATCCCTTCTTTAGATTTCATAACATACACACAATGGTCTTCATCAGCCATGTAAAAACCAAAAGCAATAATGGCTTCATGGAATCTAAAGTACCATCGCCTAGAAGATTGCTTAAGACCATATAGGGATCGCTTAAGACGACACACTTTCTTTTCACCACCTTTTGAAACAAACCCAATAGGTTGATCCATATATATCTCCTCCTCAAGTGTTCCATTGAGGAAAGCAGTCTTGACGTCCATTTGGAACAACTCTAAGTCCAAATGGGCGACTAGGGCTAGCAAGAGGCGAATAGAGGCAAATCTCACCACAGGAGAAAATGTCTCATCGTAGTCTACACCCTCAATTTGGGTAAAACCTGATGCGCCCTTGACAACCATGACCGTGGATGAGGAGGACGATGCTTTGCGGGTTCGCTCCGATGGACCGCTCACTCGTTCCCGAGCTAAAGTCATCGCCCAAGCTGCCAGCTCAATCATCCGACGCACCATTGCATCACTTGGACCCGTTAGTGGCATGCCATGTCACCACTCCACCATGGCATAGACTTCCGGCGCCACGTCATCAAGCTAGCAATATTATTATTATTTTATTATATTTTACATTTAAAATAATAGACTTTAATTTTCGGAACCGTAACTCCGGAACTTAATTCCGGTAGTTACTTTCCGACATTGATAGTCTAGGCCTTTCAATTCGGGAGTTAGCCCCGGTTTTATTTCCCGCTTTTATTTCCCGCCTTTATTTCCGTCATTTAATTTCCGGCTAATGGTTTGGGCTTCATCCACTATATAAGGGATGCTTGGCCTCACTTGTAAAGCATGTCTAATATTAATCAAGTTATTTGAAGGAAAATCCTCTCTCTTGATTTGGGCATCACTTCCTCTTCAATCCCCTCAAAGTTCTTCCTTGGATCAAGTCTTAGATCCAAGAACTCACCTTCGAGGATTCTTCTAAAGAATCAAACTCTCAAATCCACTACAAACGTTTTCTCGATCTCTCTAGATCGATTCAAACCTTCGCTTCCGCATCCATTCCCAAATCGCTTCCGCCTTATCAAACTTCTATCAAAGTTCTCATTTGCACATCAACAACGAGTAGTTGAAGCTCTAGCTTGGTCTAGATCCGGCGTTCGTTCTTTAACGCTTCCAAGGACGCATCAAATTGGCATCAGAGCAAAGGGATCGAAGCTAAGTTCTCTTTACTCTTGTTTTTGTGCGTTATTTTATTATCCTTCTTTTGCCTTTGTTGTTCTTTCCTTCATCTTGTTCTTCGTGTTCACTGAAGTTTCTTGAAATTTTTTTTTTCTCACCAAGCAAATTTAGGAGATATTTGGTTTGCCATCAAACTATCTATCAAATACAATTTGTTCTTAAACCGACCCAATCCAACAAGTTTGTTAATCGATTTTACCAAATTTCTTGGGATTTATTAGTTAATAAAATCGGATATCTCGCATTTTGATATTCAAAAAAAAACAAAGCAAAACTCTTCAACAAAGCGGATTTGTCTCCAAAGTGTTTCATCTCTTGCATCAAAAAGTTGCAAAGTTCAAAAAAAAAAAAAAAAAAAGTGAAAAGACGTCCGGCAAACCGGTCCATCCGAAAAATCGGATTATTACAAAAGGTCAAAGACCAAAAGCAAGTAAAACTTTCCGATAAACAATCCGTCCATTTCTTATCTCTCCATCTTCTTATACACGTTGAAAATTTATCACTAGTTTTTTGTGTGAATTGGTTCAAGTTTTGTTGGATTAGCCTATCTTGCCTAACCGCCAAACGGCCTTCCCAAAAGTAGAACCTTAACGCACTTGAACTTGGGTAACGTTGACTTAATTCGTCACCTTGCTCATTTGATTGCTTGCATTTGTGTGTATCCATTTGAAATCATGACTAACGTGGATATAGAAAACTCTCAGAATGCTCGTGAACGAGATAATGCCTCCTTATCCGAGGAAGTTGTTAATCTTAAGCAACAATTGGAGGAGATGAGGGCACAACTTTTGGCCCTTACGACCGCTCAACGTCCCACTTCAAATCCAAATGACACCATGGTCGAGACTTCCACGTCCGATGCCCGTCGAAAAGGCAAAGGTCTTTTGGGAACCGACCCATCTCAAGGTCTTAAGCTTGCCTCAGTCATTGAAAGTCAAAATCAACAACACGGCAGGGACCACCTCAATGAGACCGACAACAATGATGACCCAACTCCGGATGATTTACTTTATGTAGATACGAGGGATCGGAACAAGCGTTTCGAGCGCAACCGTAGACGGTACGGATCGCCCCCACCTCTACCAAATGCACAACATACTAGCCATCCCGTCCATGACGAATCCCGGCACACCAATCAACAAGATCATCATCCTCGACGTTCTAGTAATGATCGGTATGGACAACGCCGTCAACAACCTAGCCGGCGATCATCATACCGCGGCTATGATGAGTATGACGAGAGGGATGATTTTGATGATTTCTCCGACGATGAGCCCAACTTGGAACGGGTGGCTCATGTTCGTCCATGGCAACCACCTGTCCGAGAGCCATATGAGAACCAAGACCGAGGAGAAGAATGGTTGCCTCCACCTAACCCACCAAGGCATGCGAATCAACGAGCTCATCATGATAATATGCCACCGCCCCGCCATGATCCCTACAAAAATCGTAGGGAAGGTAAAGTTAAATTTCCAATATTTTATGGTGATTATGATTCATGTGCATTTCTTGATTGGGCACAAGACATGAAAAGGGCTTTGAAGCATTGCCATTATGAAGAAGATGAAAAGATCAAAGCGGCAACCTTGTATTTTGAAGGTGATGCAAAATCTTGGTGGAACCGGTACGAAACCGTCCGTGAGAATCGAGGTTGGCCACTAGTTATGACGTTTGATCAATTGATCTGCGTCATGAAAAAGAAGTATGTCCCCGAAGACTTCAAAAACGACATGCGGTTGCAAATTGCCGAGCTCCAACAAGGTAATCTCACTCCGGTGGCTTATTTAGCGAAGCTCGAGGACATGCATATGAAGGCTGGAATCTCGGCTTCCCCCTCCACAATCCGCACCAAGTTCATGAGTGGGCTTAATCCGTCAATCCGGCGCCCTCCCGAGATCGTTCCATATAAAGACTTGGGTGCATTGTGTCATGCGGCCATGAAGCTTCACAAACAACAACAAGAGACACCAAAATATTCAAGGTATAACTCTTTTACTGGTTAATACGCTTATACTACTAACAACCGTGCTCGAGACACGTCTAGTTCTCAAGAGTCCGGCGCCACCAAAGGAGTCCAACAGATGGGTCAACCCACCCGACAAGCGGCTACCGATAGGGCACCACCACGTGGCCCCAATGCCCCGGCGCAAGCACCTCCCGCCCGCACCTCTCAAGGACCTCCACCGGCGGCACGGCCAAGAGAGCCCGTGTGTTATAAATGTAGCGGATTCGGTCACGTCCAACGTGATTGTCCGAATACAAAGCGTGTGTTGTTTGTCAACCCCTCATATGAAGATGAGGAAGATGAAGAAGACGGTGATATCATCATAGAGGATGACCAAGACGCCGACCCCTACTATCGCATGGAACCATGTGACGAACAAATGGCTTGCGGCCCGGCACAACCCGGTAAGTTTGCCCTTGTATCTCGTCGAATTTTGGCCGTTAAAGAATTCGTTCCTATTGACCAACGCGAAAATATTTTCCATTCTCGTTGTTTGGTCAATAACACTAGTCTCTCATTAATAGTTGATGGGGGTTTATGTTGTAACATTATCAACGAAAAAGTAGTAAAACACTTTAAGTTGCCTACAACCCCCCACCCAACACCTTACGGAATCCGGATTTCCGATAAGGCGTGTGACACCGTCACACGACAAGCTTGGGTGACGTTTTCCATAGGCGCCTATGTTGATAAGATCCTTTGTGATGTTATCAAGATGGACGCCACACATGTTTTATTAGGACGACCATGGCAATTCGATCGTCGAACTTTTCATTATGGTTATCTTAATAGATATATGTTCCAATATAATGGAAAAAGAGTCACATTGTTGCCTATAACTCCACATGAAATATTAACTGATTATGCGGAACGGAAGAGGCAACAAGCCATTGATGAGACCACTACGCCGGCAACATCGGACCCTCCAAGGAGTTCTCCCGGTGTTGTGGGTGCTAGTACTTCCGGATCCCGGAACACCGCCCCTAGTAACCATGCTATTGAGATTAGGCTATTGAGTTAGAGGTAGTAAAGGAAGCATCGTTCCCACGAATGCAACTTTACCATCTCCGGACCAATAATCAAAGGCCGGTGTGAGCCGAGGGTACTTTTGGCCCGGAAACATGATTTGACACCGGTCAAGGAAGGCAAGTTACCATGCTTCTTGCTAGTTCCTTTTTGCTTATCTACTTCCCATGACCTTAGTAATATGCCGCACGAGGTGGTCTACTTTGTTGTCTGAATTTCAGGACGTCTTTGTCCGATGACGTACCGCCCGGCTTGCCACCGATCCGTGGAATAGAGCACCAAATCGATTTGGTGCTGGCACGTCTTTACCAACCGTGCCGCTTACCGTGCAAGTCCGGAAGAGACTAAGGAGTTACAACGTCAAGTCCAAGAGCTTCTAGATCGGGGATATGTTCGTGAGTCGCTTTCACCATGTGCCGTGCCGGTCATTTTGGTGCCCAAGAAGGACGGGTCTTGAGGATGTGTGTCGATTGCCGAGCATCAACCAAATAACCGTCAAGTACCGGCATCCGATCCCGCGCCTCGACGACATGCTAGATGAACTCCACGGCGCCACCGTTTTCTCAAAGATTGATCTCCGGAGCGGTTATCACCAAATCCGGATGGCCGAGGGTGACGAATGGAAGACGGCTTTCAAAACGAAGTACGGCTTATATGAGTGGGCTTGTCATGCCGTTCGGACTTTCCAACGCCCATCAACATTCATGCGTCTCATGAACATGTTCTTCGCGATTTTTGGGTAATTTTATCGTAGTTTATTTTGACGATATTCTCATATTTAGTAAGTCTTTGGATGAACACCTCGGCACCTTCGCCAAGTGCTCGAGTGGCCTTAGACAAGAGCAATTATATGTGAATTATGAAAAATGTGTCTTTTGCTCGGACACAACAATTTTTCTTGTCTATGTCGTGTCTAAGGACGGACTCCGAGTAGACGAATCCAAAGTTCGTGCTATTCGGGAGTGGCCTACACCTAGTACGGTCACCATGGTCCGAGCCTTTCTTGGCTTAGCGGGCTTCTACCGACGCTTTGTCAAAGACTTTAGCTCGGTAGCGGCGCCGCTTCATGAGCTCACTACCAAGGGTGTCACGTTTGAGTGGCGTGATACCCATGCTCGAGCGTTTGATGCGCTCAAAGACCGACTTTGCAATGCACCATTACTCTAGCTCCCAAATTTCTCGAAAACCTTCGAGGTGGAGTGTGATGCATCTAATGTTGGCATTGAGGGGGTTCTTCTACAAGAGAATCGGCCCATTGCTTATTTTAGCGAAAATCTTTCCGATCCGCCACTCAACTATCCAACATATGACAAAGAACTATATGCTTTAGTTCGTTGTCTAAAGACATGGCAACACTACTTGTGGCCGAAGGAGTTTCGTGATTCATTCGGATCATGCGGCTCTTTCGTATCTTAAGAGTCAAACTAATTTGAGTCAGCGCCATGCAAGTTGGGTAGAATTTCTAGAAACCTTTCCTTATGTCATTCGGCATAAGAAGGGAAAAGAGAATGTGGTAGCCGATGCCCTTTCTCGGCGATATATCCTTTTGGTGCATATGGACGCCAAGATTCATGGCTTTGCTCTTATTAAAGAGTTATATGCCAGGATCTTGACTTCAAGGATATATTTGTCAAATGCTTTGACCTCCGAGAGCATGAGACTTTCTTTATAAATGATGGCTACTTGTTCCGCGGGAAAACTTTGTTTTCCGCTTTCGTCCATACGCCACTTGTTGATAAAGGAGGCCATGAGTGTCGTGGTCACTTTGGTGCTACCAAGACTCTCACCGCTCTCCAAGAGCACTTCTTTTGGCCCAAAATGCGCAAGCATGGGACACGGTTTTGCACAAGTTGCATCACATGTCATCATGCAAAATCGCGTCAAGGTCCGGACGGATTGTATTCTCCTTTTACCTATACCAATGGGACCTTGGGAGGATCTTTCCATGGACTTTTGTAGTTGGCCTACCAATGACCAAGCGAGGCAACAACTCCATTTTTGTGGTAGTCGACCGTTTTTCAAAAATGGCTCATTTTATCGCGTGTAAGAGCACCCACAATGCTAGCGATGTCGCACGTTATTCTATAACAATGTGGTGCTTTACACGGGATACCACGTTCCATCCTTAGTGATCGGGACGTGAAGTTTGTGAGTCACTTTTGGAGGACGTTATGGGGAAAACTTGGAACCAACTTGTTGTTTTCAAGTAGTTATCACCCCAAACGATGGTGAAACGGAGGTGACCAATCGGACAGAGGTGACCAATCGGACACTTGGTTCTCTACTTAGAGCAACGCTGAGGAACAACCCACGAAAGTGGGAGGACTTACTTTCGGTTGTGGAGTTTTCGTATAACAGGTCTAGGCACTCGGCAACTAAACTCTCACCATTTGAAGTTGTCTACGGCCTTAATCCACACACGCCTTTGGACTTCACACCACGCCCACTCAAGGACAGTGAGCACATCACCGCCGCAAGTCGAGCCGCCTCAATCATTGAACTTCATGAGCGGACAAGAGCACAACTCCAACGTCGTGCCGCCCAACTTGCCGAACAACGCAATAAGGGCCGTCGCGACATATCTTTCGAGCCCGGCGATCTTGTTTGGCTCCACTTAAGGAAGGAGCGTTTTCTATCTCAACGCAAGGGCAAGCTATCGGATCGAGGTGATGGCCCTTTCCGGATCCTATCCCGCCATGGTCCGAATGCTTACAAGTTGGAGCTTCCGGATTCCTACGGCGTGCACCCAACGTTCAATGTCAAGGATCTAGCCCCTTATGTTGAGCCCCTATTTGACGACGGTGAAACGGGGACGTTTCACATCCAAGATGGGGGGACTGATGCGCCCTTGACAACCATGACCGTGGATGAGGAGGACGATGCTTTGCGGGTTCGCTCCGATGGACCGCTCACTCGCTCCCGAGCTAAAGCCATCGCCCAAGCTGCCGGCTCAGTCATCCGACGCACCATTGCATCACTTGGACCCGTTAGTGGCATGCCATGTCACCACTCCACCATGGCATAGACTTCCGGCGCCACGTCATCAAGCTAGCAATATTATTATTATTTTATTATATTTTACATTTAAAATAATAGACTTTAATTTTCGGAACCGTAACTCCGGAACTTAATTCCGGGAGTTACTTTCCGACATTGATAGTCTAGGCCTTTCAATTCGGGAGTTAGCCCCTGTTTTATTTCTCGCTTTTATTTCCCGCCTTTATTTCCGTCATTTAATTTCCGGCTAATGGTTTGGGCTTCATCCACTATATAAGGGATGTTTGGCCTCACTTGTAAAGCATGTCTAATATTAATCAAGTTATTTGAAGGAAAATCCTCTCTCTTGATTTGGGCATCACTTCCTCTTCAATCCCCTCAAAGTTCTTCCTTGGATCAAGTCTTAGATCCAAGAACTCACCTTCGAGGATTCTTCTAAAGAATCAGACTCTCAAATCCACTACAAACGTTTTCTTGATTTCTCTAGATCGATTCAAACCTTCGCTTCCGCATCCATTCCCAAATTGCTTCCGCATTATCAAACTTCTATCAAAGTTCTCATTTGCACATCAACAACGAGTAGTTGAAGCTCTAGCTTGGTCTAGATCCGGCGTTCGTTCTTTAACGCTTCCAAGGACGCATCAAAACCTTTCGCCACTAATCGGGCCTTGAACTTATCAATGGACCCATCCGCTTTACGTTTCACCTTGAAAACCCATTTGTTTCCAATTGATCGACGTTTAGGCGGAAGGTCAACGAGTACCCAAACCTCATTCGTCGACATAGAGTCCATCTCATCCTTCATAGCCTCCATCCATTCTACATTGTGTGGTGAACTCATAGCTTCTTTAAAAAGAAGTAGGCTCATCGATCTCGAAAACGGTGCAAAGAAGTGCTCGCTCTTCAATATCAAAGAAGCGACGAGGAACTCTCCCTCGTGTACTCCTTCGTTCAACAACACCGTTTGCATTACTAGTTGAAGAATATCTCCCACTATCCTTTGTAGGCGTGGGGTTTGAAACTTGAGGATTAACTTCTTGTTTCATACTTGAAGGTTGAGGACCATCCTCGTTTTCAAGTCAATCTTCATTAGTAGGCAAGCTCTCATCCCTTGGAGTTATAAGACTTATCTCATAATTTATTCCATTGGGCGAGATTGAACTATCTATAGTGACATTGAGAGTATCAAAATCCTCCCCCTCACCTAGAGATGGTTGTTGTAACTCATACAACTCGAGATCTTTCTTTATTTCACCAATACTTGGGAACTCATCCTCAAGGAAATTGACATCACGAGAATCAACTTCAGTCATGCCACCATTTGGGTGTTCACCATACATCACATATCCTTTGGAGTGATCCGGATATATTATGAACACCATTTTGGTAGCTCTTGGACCTAGTTTACCATGTTTATGGGTCGGGTTATGCACATAGCCAGCCGAACCTCATGGGCGTAGGTGGTCCAAAGAGGGCTTTCTATTATTACATAACTCATATGGAATAAGGGGTACACTCTTACTTGGTACGCGATTAAGGATGTAGGTTGCCGTAAGCAATGCATCTCCCCAATAGCTAATAGGTAAGTTGGCTTGAGCCATCATAGACCTAACCATGTCATGTAAGGTACGATTCCTCATTTCCGCAATACCATTTTGTTGTGGAGTATAAGGAATAGTAAGTTGTCTAATTATACCCTTTTCCTCACAAAACCCTTTGAACATATCTGAAAGGTATTCACGACCACGATCAGTTCGAAAAGTCTTAACTTTTCGTTCTAACTGGTTCTCCACCTCAGCTAAAAAACGTTTGAACGTATCAAGCGCTTCATAATGATGAGATAACAGATACACGTAACCAAAACGTGAATAGTCATCTATAAATGTGAGAAAGTATACAACACCATGACGAGCCTTTACGTTTAAAGGCCCACAAATGTCAGAATGGATTAAGTCTAAAGGACTTGAAGCTCTAGAAGCCTTACCAAAAGGTTTCTTAGTAGTTTTACCAGCTAGACAAGGCTCACACCTGGGCAACTTAACCCTAGTGAGTTGGTCTAAATGACCATCTTTAGCTAGTCTATTCATTCGTTCTTGGCCCACAAGACCAAGTCCAGCATGCCATTTAACAGATTCAGAATCAATATTAAAACGAGAAACTAAAGAAAATGACGGATTATTATCATAAAAATCATCCAAGTGAAGAACGAAAAAACCATTATTCAAAATACCATGACCAAAAACATCGCCATGATACAAAATGTCCAAACTATCACTACTAAAGTTAAAAACAAAACCAAGTTTCAACAAACTAATCACTGAAACTAAACAACTTTGCACCCCGGGTGCATAAAGAGCATCATGAAGAAGCAACTTGTTGCCTCCACGGATCTTGAGTTGGTATGTTCCAGTTCCAAGGACGTCTTCCTCGTTTCCATTCCCAAGCATGACGGTTTGTGAACCCACCGAAAAACGGTGAAAATCCAAAAACCCTTCACGATCACGAACTATATGTTTGGTTGCTCCCGAGTCTACAATCCAATTAGGAAGTGTATGAGCAACTAATGCATGAGAACAAACAAATAATTCATGAGTATAGGTGGAAATAAGTACCTTTCTCGGGACATTCTCGAGCAAAGTGGCCTTTTATTCCACAATTGTAGCACTTCACACGCGCTAAATTGGTCTCTTTAGGATGGCCTTTTGCCTTTTGTTGTTTGTTGTATTGACACCACCACGTGGTCCTTGAGTCTGAGCTGGGCGTCGACCCTTTTTGGCCGGCTTAGGCTTCTTGTACTTGGACTTACCTTGTACAACAAGCGCAACATTAGAAGTGGAGGGCTTTAACGCCTTTTGACGCTCTACCTCCATCTCCACATGTTTTGCAAGTTCAGCGAATGTCTTGATGTTTTCACTGTGAGACATGAGCAATTTGAAATTCTTCCATTCTTCGGTATCAAAAGGAAGAGAGCGAAGCACATTCACTATTTGCTCCTCATCAGGCACACCACGCCCTGCAGCTTTAAGATCACGTACCATGGCACTCATGATACGCAAGTGTTCGGTCACATTGTGACTAAGATCAATCGTATAATCCATCTACTTCAAGTTTAAGGCACGAAGCCTAGTTGCTGAAGTTTGACCAAACGTGATCTTAAGCTTATCCCACATGTCCTTAGCAGTCAGACATGTCTCAAACTCACCGATCAAATCATTATGCATGCAAAACAACATAGTAAAGCGTGCAGAACGATCTTTTCGGACCCACTCATCGTGGAGTTTCATATCCTCAAGATACTTCTTATCAAGAGGATCTTGTGGCTCAACAAGTTTCATTACGATAGCGGATATGGTTTCTAAAACCTCACGTTCATTAAGAAGATACTGAATCTTCCTATGTCAAATATCATAATTTGTACCATCAAGCTTCTCAGAGGTGGACAAATCACCAATCATATTTTTAGCCATCTGTAAGTATATAAATATAATATGAACATTTAGGCACGGTAGATAAGATAAATTACTAAAAACTCTTTTATTTACGTCTCATGTTCGAAAATTTCACTATGCTCATAATCATCACACAAAGAACGTAAACTATAAAGTTTCAGAATTTATCTTTCATTATTACAAGAATGTATGATGAAACATATTCAATTGTACATAAAATTAAGCCAAACAAATTAGCAATATAACGTCACTAAGACATTAAAATATAATGAAAACAAATTTACATTATTACGATATATATTTTATAAAGTGAAACTGTATTCACAAAAATGAGTAGCGATATACAAAACTCATTCGTACATGCAAGCATATATTTTGATAAGTAGTAATAGGCAGCGGAAAAAAAAAACAAGAAATATGATAACATATACGTTTTCTCAGATCCGCGAGTGTGTGCCACATAGGCGTTTTCTCAGTTGCTATCACCGACTAGAAACAATCATAGCCTGACATACACGTGTGCAACCTGTACGAGACAAACTCGAAGTCTGGTGTTTAATACACAATAAAAAAAACAACGGGATAATTATGGTACAAAACTATAGTCGGGACAGAGGGCGAAATACGTTTGGCTCTGATACCACTGTTGGAGAATGTACTAATCTTAACGGTACTCGTACTGGTAGTGTTGTCCTCAATCCACCGCATTAACCGATAACAGACCAGAAGTATCCACGCCCCAAATCCCAAAGTCACTGATCAATGGTAAGCTCTGGTGTGTTGTTCTAGAAGTGTATTGTAGTAAGTCATATATTCACATAGAATAAACCCCTATTTATATTGCTCCAATATGTCAGTTACATTGAGGAGATTAAGGGATAGACGACTGTGATTAAGGAGAATAATGACTAATTATTTCCCGTCTTAAAAACAATTAAGACCCCCTTAACTTATCAAATGAATATGTAACAACCAATAGCCGTTACAAAAGAATATGTAACAACCAAGAGCCGTTCAAATTACAATATGTTTGATGTGTGTTGGACGGACATCATTATGTTGAACGTTTTGGACATAAAAGTTTTCTTTTGATCACTTTGCTCTTGATTCCATGAGAGTGTGAATTGAGTATAAGTAATTCTTAATTACATGGGATAAGTATCTAAATAGTTACACAATGCTATCTATGCTTATTATTAATACATTCAACGTCGAGAGGTATCAACCACTAAAATATATGTCTCTTAATTAGTTTGAACATAAATTGATCGATACTATACTAATGGCTTGAAAATCTGAAATTAGTTGAAGGAGATGGTATTAGCTATAATTGAAGAGTTGAGTATGCTTCTTTATAATGAATTAGCGGAGGCAATGCTAGACAAGGTAATCTTATATAGATTTGTAAAACGTGTATTCCAACTAACAAACAAGGAAACATCCATACAAATTAGTTCTAGAGCGAACTAGACCAATGATAAATTGAATAAGATGTTTGTTTACGAGGTTCAAATCGAAAATCCTATGTCCTTGGATATTAACAGATTCAATCACTATCGTCTCAAATCCAAAACCAACCATAAGAAATTACAAGAGTAAACGTTTGAAATAGAAATCTTGTAAAAAAAAAAGAGGTAAGAGTAGAACAGTTAGAAGAAAACAACGAATCACACGAGTTTGAAGATCACAAAATCTTCTTCATGCCCAAAAACGTTGTTCAAAACTAATTCAAGCTTCAATGAAGCTCTCAATCTCACTTTACAAATGTGGAAAACTCTCAGAGGATGGGAAGAAGAATAGACGAAGAGTGAAGTTGCAAGAGAATGAGATTAGGGTTTAGCTCATCCGAGCTAAATGATAACCGAGAGGAATGCTAGCATGCTTATCAATATTCACATTGAATCTAACACTTTAAGAATATAATCATGTGGAGGTAACCAATATCTTTCATATCAAAAGAATTTTTTTCATGCAGTTGCCAAACTTTTTATTCCATTGTTTAGGTGATTGATGTAAACCATAGATGAATTTATTAGCATTATCAAGATATTTCAAATTAGCCTTTAGGTTGACACATGTATATAGTTTCATCAAGATCACCACGTAAGAATGTAGTCTTAACATCCATTTGTTCTTGATCATATCTCACAACAATGGAGAGATGGTAATTAGGGATGCCATTGAGTCGGATGATGGGTGGTTGTATCACTTCCATAACCCGACCCATGCCATATTGAGAAACCGTTCACCCGAACCATCACCCACAAGCGGATCCCTTCACCCTAAACCATAACCGCGGGTGATCGGGTGGATCGAGGTTTTTCCAAATTCACCCTAAAAATTAAGCGACTTTAAAAATAAATAATCAAGATGTAACATAGTACGATAACTTGTCTACCCAAGTGACAAACTGGAAAATCAAAATTACATTTCTCCTTAAAATCCAAAAGAACATTACCTTGAAACTAAGTTTGTAAATAAGAAATCCAATTACTATATATAGATCTTTAACATTATCGGCATTTGACTCCTACCAATTCCCCGAACTTGAAAAAATGCTCAAACTAGTGATCTTTATAACGTGAAGCAACATTTCGGGTGAAAGTGAAGAAATATTTTGGTTTAGGAATTTAGTGTCTAATTTAAGAGGAGAGTACTAATTTCGGGTTTTTTTTAATTTAAAGCGTCGGGTAAACCTCGGGTGAATCCGGGTTGGTTGGTGGACTGTGTGTTGGGTCGGGGATGGTTTTTAATATATTCACACGGAACCGCAACCGGACCATCACCCGAATTCCAACCTCATTTTATTTGGGATTTAACCGTGTGTGTTTCGGTTTATCGGACAATCACCAATTGCGGCTGAGATTGACATTCTTAATGGTAATGGTATGGTTTGTCTAGGGGTTTGTTTAAGGGTTATGAAGAAACAATTTTACGCAAATTAGATAGTTCTTTTTAGTATTCCAATAAGATACGCTTAAAAGAAAGTCAAATAAAAAGAGTCGGGTATCACTATATCACATATGAGATGGTTTTGAACGCAAATTAGATAGTTCTTTTTAGTATTCCAATAAGCCTTTTGGACATAAAAGTCGGGTATCACAATTTTAAACTGACATGCGATATAATAGTGTAGATATAATAATAATAATAATAATAATAATAATAATAATAATAATAATAATAATTACTATTATTTGATAATGTTATATTTGATCTATGACATTATATATTTAATTGGTAAAAGTCATGTTGCTTATTCTTGCTTCGGTTAACATCAATAAATAAAAGGATGGTAATATATGTAATTGTGATTTGTGATAGGAATATGTTTGAAGGGTTGGATTTGGATATGGACATAAATTATAAAATGTGGGCCATTTGTGGCACGGCATCAGAATAAATTATATATAAAATAGAGTAGTAAGTCGCGATAAGACACGATTCTAACATCTTAAACAAACCGATGCGTTTAATGGTCTCCACTCTCCAGTGTAAATCCCCAAATTGTCCCTTGTTATCATCGGTTACAAATGCGTATTTTATCCTGCCCGTTTCTTTGGCTATATAAAGTCGTTCTTAGTTGCAGGCTTGCAGCAGTAACGACAGAAGAAGAGCTGCAAGGCCAATGGATCAAGAAATGGAACGAGATCGGAGGGCACCGGAGCTCAATACATGGAGCTGGTATAAGAGGAGGCCCCATCCAGTTCGGTTACATTGTAAGCCTTCCAACCTTACATTTTCTCCTCGACTCAACTCAAAAAATATATTCTCACTGCTCTTCCTTTTCAAGCTCGGATATTCTTCACCAACGGAATTTAACATCATCTCAGATCTCGGGATCTCCGACAATCAGGTTTAAACTTCAAAATTCTCTTATGTATGCTCAATTAGCTCATGATTAATAATCGTTTTCGTTGCATACTCCAACAGTTTTCTGTCTTTGGCTCGCTGGCAAATGTGGGGGCAATGGTGGGGGCAATAGCCGGCAGTCAGATATCCGAATACACCGGAAGGAAAGGGGTACATACACACACAGCTTGAGGCTTTTTCTACAGAATGTCTTCTCTAATAACAAGTTGTTTATATTCTCTCTTTGACAGTCACTCATGATTGCTTCAATCACCAACATAATTGGATGGGTTGCCATATCATTTACGAAAGTGGGTGCACAGTCGACAACAATCAGCTTTTTCACTTGTAAGTTGCAAACTTCTTCCGATACGGAACCTAACTGCTTCGTTCATCTTGCGTAGGATATTTCCATCCTCTTCTTGGGAAGGTTACTGGCAGGCTTTGGCTTTGGCGTTGGCATTATCTCATACACGGTGTGGGTTCACAACCTTTTTTTTTGGTGGTTCTCAACCTTTAATGCATGTTAAATTGGGCCCAATTGATGTTTATATACTTCTCTTGACTAATAGCCTATTTATTACTTTCAACAGGTGCCTGTGTATATCGCTGAAATAGCACCGAAGCATTTGGAGTCTTGGAGCAGTCAACCAGGTTATATATATATATATATATATATAATAGGGTTGGTTTTGGTGAGGAGGCTACTTATGGAGAATGGATGAGAAGAAATTTTTATTTATTTTTTATATTTTTACCGAGTTCAGTTTTTAATCACTAATTGTTCATTTTTTCTATTTTTAAAAATAAATTGTTATTCAAAAAAAACATATAATTGTTCATAATCTGGAAAATAAAAATAAAAATAACAGTGATACTAAAATAAAATGACAAATTAACGTAAAAAGATAGCACAATTTCTCTTCACTTCTCTCTATAAGAAGCCTCTTCACCAGAAAATATATATATTTATGAGTTGGTTCATTGAGGAAGCTACTTGTAAAAGAAAGTGAGGAAAACATTTGTTTGTTTTTTTGTACTATTGAGTTCTATTTTTAATCGCTAACTTTATAAATAAATTCTAATTTTTAAAAAATGAGCTTTATCCTAAGAAAATGAACACATATTTTCGTTCATAATTGAAAAAAATGAATATTGATACAAAATATATATGAAAAACTAACGTAAAAATTGGACACAAGGCCTGGTTTTGATGAGGAGGCTTCTTTTGGAGAGGAATTTTTTATACTACCGAGTTTATTTTTTTATAATCTTTTAAAAATGAAATTTTATTCTACAAAGTGAACGCATCTTTTTTTTAATAATTTGAAAAAAGATAAATAGTGATAAAAAAATAAAATGAAGATTTATCCTACAAAATGAACGCATCTTTTTTTATAATTTAAAAAAAGATAAATAGTGATAATAAAATAAAAATAAATTTATAGTATAAGAAAAAATGAACAAAACTTCTCCTCCCCTCTATATAAGGAGTGTCTTCACCGAAATCAAAACCTATATATTTAGACAATTACGAGTATTTTATAGAAAAAAAAAAAAGTCAATTGTACTTGACATTATCTAGAAAACCAAAAATGTATGTGCAGGTTTCAGTCACAATCGGAGTAACGGTTGTTTATCTGCTTGGAATTTTTGTAAATTGGAGGATACTTGCTGTGTTAGGTAATTCCTTATCACATTTACTCCTATTTATATACTTTTGTGCATGATCCATATTCATGATCAACACTACATTGGAACAGGAGTCTTGCCTTTTGCGGCATTAATGCTTGGGTTATTTTTCATAACTGAATCTCCTTGGTGGCTGGTAATTACATGTTGAAAGGCTTGTCCATCATTTTCTCAAATTCAATTCTACCTAGTTGAGCTCGTCCGTCAAATTGGGTGTTTCTATTGTATTTCAGGCAAAGATGGGAATGCGTCGTGAAGCTAAATCTTCTTTGTTGGCTCTACGAGGTCTTGTTTCAGATATAGAGACAGAACTGGATGAAATCAATGTATATTCTAAAGCTCTCAAAACATTCTCATCCTATGTGAACAATTTAAACAGTATCATATTTTTATTCCTTTTAGATGCAAGAATATGTTCAATCAACAAGAGAGATCTCAAGAATCCGGCTTTCACACCTTAGGCAGGGAAGATATTGGCGTCCTTTGATGGTAAAATGGTTTGCTTAGGACATGTAAATTTCTCTTTTTATCTACATGTAATAACTTGTATAGGAATAAATTGATTGATGTTGAGACAGCTAGGAATAGATTTACTTGCACTTCAACAACTTAGCGGCATCGGTGGAATCATATTCTACTCAAGCACTATACTTGAGAGTGCAGGTCAAAACAAATTTTGTTTGTTATATTATTGAGCTTTGGTTTATCAATGGCATACTATTGATTAGATTTAGTTATACATGTAAGCAGGTATTTCTGAAGATAAAGTTGCCACATTTGTGCTTGCTGCTATTCAGGTGAGTTGAGACGACATTTTTAGCTATGGGTGACTTGAGTATATGCATATTATGATCTGGTTGTTGTAAGCGGAGTTTCTGCTTGGATAATGGACAGGGCTGGACGAGGGGTTCTTCTACTAGTATGTCATTTTATTACGTACTGAATTTTGGCATGATTTTTTTTTTAGTTTACAAAATTTACTGTACAGTTATCTTCCATTGGGATGGCAATAAGTCTGATGGTTGTTGCCATAGCTTTTTACGTGGAGGTTAGTTGTCTTATTATACTATGCAAAGAATGAAGGCATTATTGGAGATTTCTGATACATCTTGTTGTTGTACAGAAGGATGTACCGGAGGAGTATGAAGTTTGATAATAATTAAATGCGACTAAATGCATGGAGACACGGACTCTCTTTCCCACCAAAAATTATTTAAAAAAAAGTGTTTGTAATGATTTGTATGTATTTGCACCTCTAAAATAATATAAGACAAATTTCAAATTTGTACACAATGATTCATTCTCACATGGTATCAAGTTTATTCAATATATACTAAAAAATTTGTAAATAAATAAACATTATCAATTCATTACTCTATCTAAAACCGTAAAAACGGGTTTGTAATGATTTGTAATGATTATATACTTTTCATGACTAATAACCGATATTTATTGCATGGGTTCACAACCTTTCATGCATGATAAATTGGCCCAATTAATGTTTATATACATTTCACGACTAAAAACCGATATTTATTGCTTTCAAGGTGCCTGTGTATATTCCTGAAATAGCACCTAAGCATTTGAGAGGGAGTCTTGGTCCTTGGAGCAGTCTACCATGTTATATATATATATATATATATATATATATATATATATATATATATATATATATATATATATATATATATATAGGGGCTGTTTCGGATAAGGAGTCTACTTATGGAGAAGTGATGAAGAGAAAATTTTGTTTATTTTTTATATTTTTGTATAACCGAGTTTAATTTTAAATCGCTAGCTGTTCATTTTATTTATTTTTTAAAAGTAATTTGTTATCCTAAAAACATGAGTACATAATCTAGAAAAAAAAAAAAAAGCCTCCTCATTAGAAATTGAAGAAGGTCCTTGTGAAAAGAAAGTGATCGAGGATAACATTTGTTAGTTTTTTTTGTACTATCGAGTTCTATTTTTAATCACTAACTTTAAAAAACGAACCTTTATACTAAGAAAATGAAAATATATTTTTGTTCATAATCGGAGAAAATGAATAATGATACCAAAAAAAATGAAAAACTAACGTAAAATAAGGATACAAGGCCCTGTTCGGGTGAGGATCCTCCTTGTGGATAGGAATTTTTTGTACTACCGAGATCATTTTTTGTAATCTTTTAGAAAAGAACTTTTATCCTACAAAATTAACTCATCTTTTTGTTTTAATAATTTGAAAAAAGATAAATAGTGATATCAAAATCAAATGAACTTTTTTCCTACAAAATTAACGCATCTTTTTTTATAATTTGAAAAAAGATAAATAGTGATATCAAAATAAAATGAACTTTTTTCCTATAAAATTAACGCATCTTTTTTTATAATTTGAAAAAGATAAATAGTGATATCAAAATAAAATAAACTTATAGTATACGAAAAAATGAACAAAACTTCTCCTCACTCTTCTATATAAGGATTGTCTTCACCGGAACCCAAACCTATATATCTAGGCAGTTACGAGTACTTCATAGGAAAAAAAAAAGTCTATTGTACTTGACATCATCTAGAAAACCAAAAATGTATGTGCAGCTTTTGGTCACTATCGGACTAACGTTCGTTTATCTACTTGGAATTTTCGTAAATTGAGGATACTTGCTATGTTAGGTGATTCCTTATCACATGTACTCCTATTTATATACTTTTGTGCATGAGCCATATTCATGATCAATACTACAATGGAACAAGAGTCTTGCCTTGTGCGGTCTTAATGCTTGGTTTATTTTTCATATCTGAATCTCCTTGGTGTTTGATAATTACATGTTAAAAGGCTTGTCCATCATTTTCTCAATTCAGTTCTAAGACATTCTAACTGGTTGAGCTCTTCCTTTATAATCCGGCTTTTCCGCCTTAGACGGGAAAGATTTTGACATCCTTTGATGGTAAAATAGTTTGCTTATTCCATGTAAATTTCTCTTTTTATTTACATGTACTAACTTGTATGGGAATAAATTGATTGATGTTGGGACAACTAGGAATATATTTACTTACACTTCACCAACTTAGCGGCAATGAGTCTGATGGTAGCTACCGTAGCTTCACCAACTTAGCGGCAAATAGTGTCGCAGATGCGAATAGTGTCACATATTCGTTAGCCTCTATTATTTATAACTTTTCTATTGGATTGTTTTATTGTTTGACCCTTCCGAGGGTATATATCTAATTTGTTGAACGGTGTGAGGAGTCGGATTATCCCCGTTTGATTACTACTTAGCTTGTTTTAATTAATAATAAAACGCGGTTAAATGTGTGGAGACAACTAACTCTCATTCCCCACCAAAAAAAATATAAAAATATATATTTTAATAATTTGTATAGATTTGCACCTCTAAAATAATACAAATTTTTAAAAAAAATTGTACACAACAACACATTCTCACATGATATCAAACTTAATTATTCGCTACATATTACAAAATTTATAAACAAATAAACATAATCAATTCATTACTTTATCTAAATCAAAAGTTTTTATCATGTAATATATTGTCAAATATAAATATTAGTACAAAATTGTAATATATACCTTTATTTTTTCTTCCTAAAGCAAAAACATTTAATATTCTATAAAGTTTATTTAATAGCCGAAATATCCGGGAAAATCTAGGATTCAATACCTATTCGATTTCCGGGAATATCTGGATATCCAGATATCTAGTGATCCGTGAATATCCACGAATATCTGGAGGTCTAAAATCACAATCTGTATCTGATCCGGCATTAAAAGAATACCCCGGATCGGATCCAAATGAATATCGAAATTTCGGGTGTTTCGGAGCTGATTAACGGGTTTTTTTAGTTCGGGTCATCGAATCGAATTGGTTTTGTCCACTTTTAATAGTCGTGCTGTGTTAATGTTCATGGTCACCGTGTATATCTATCTTAATCGTGATCTTAATGAAATTGGGAGTTCTTTTGTGACGAAGGGACAATTAGTTGATACAAATATTACACGTAATGAGTTCTTAGCATAAATGATGACGACAACTTTAAATTATCTAAAAACACTATCATTAGATTATAAGAATAACATTGCACGATTGTGAGTCATTAATCGTAATAACAATAGTCGAGTAATAACACTTGACGAATACGTGAATAGTGGTTGTGCGTGATTATGAAATATGCTAATACGCAAGTATGAACATACAAATGCATGATTATATAAATATATATACACGTGCATTAAGTTACGTGTAAACGAGGTCATGAACATACAAATGCATGAGTGCATAGTTTTGAAACATGCAATTACACGAGTATATAAACATACGTGCACATTCTTGAAACAATTAATCGCGCACCACGTCCGAGAGAACATAGGTTGATTTTACATAAGCACGAGATAATCATTTATGTTCACAAAAAACAAGTACGAGAGCAACATATATAGTTACACATTATAGTAAGATACAAGTTTTTAAAACATACAAGTGCACGAGGTATAATATTTCGGCCGTGTAATTAATCTCAATCATCACGTTAGGAAATTGAATTATCACGTTATATAAAATAAAAATCTAAAATGATAATAATTTTGTGATTATTAAAATTATCATTTATTAATTTTTTCACCTAATGAAATTCTGCTAACTTATTTTATTGCTCAAAATGATGAAATTAATATGACAATAAAATTATTTCATCTAACATAACTATCAAAATCTAAACATAATAGTGGAAAGAATTGATCAAAGATTAAATTTATGATTTAAAAATATTACAATAAACTCTCAATACTAGTTTACCCGTCACTTTATCTTTCCTAATCTGTTTAGCTTCCGTTAAACAAAGTGTTTAAATTGTATAAAAAGGGCAACGGTTACAATTATCTTCTTTTCCATTTCCAACTCTCTCCATCGCTCATTATCTTTCTTCACTCTCTCTCTCTCCCGACCAATTTGCATGTTCCAGGATTTCCAGCGAAGAATTCTCTTCCTCTTCATTTAGCAAAAATAACTAGAAGCAAGTATCACGGCTAATTTTGGTAAATTAAATCCTAAAAAGGGCCAATTTATTTCATTTTAATTCAAAAAAGTATCCTACTGGGATTTTTCCAACCCCTTTTTTTCTCTTTTTTCAACCATTAAAGCTTTCCTTTTTCCGCCATTTGTCTATTGGTTCTTCCCCTTGTTGGTAACGATTCTCAATCTCTTTTCATTTTTCACTCTCGTGGCTAAATCTCATTGCACAGAGTTTTCAATTTCACTATTTATGATTCTCATTTGGCTCCTTCTAAATTACTAATGTCATCTGCCATTTTGTCCAACAGGTTGAATCCATTTCCGTTACCAAGAAACCTCAATTTTGTTGTATCATTTGCGTGAGGTTTTTCTTATCCTTTTCTACCGAAAGATTTTCTTTGTTTGTGTATATAAACTGGAATCTTGCTTGTGACATTTTTTTCCAAATTTTTCTTGGATTTTTCTAGACTAATCAAGAACCTAAAGGGAAGAAAAATTCCTAAATAGTTTTTGAAATTTTGGTTTTTAGAATTTGATCTTCTTAGGACAATGTCTGCTACTGCCGGTGTTGTCTTGAGCCCTAATTGTGAAAATGCAGTGCATGTCCCATTTGGTTGCTTTGATGGCCAATTGGATACGCACTTGAATGAATCCATTCTAATCTACCTTACCATTGGTGGATCTGTGATTCCAATGCAAGTTTTGGAATCTGACTCGATTGCTTCAGTGAAACTAAGGATCCAGAAATCTAAAGGGTTTTTTGTCAAGAAACAAAAGCTAGTGTTTGGAGGTAGAGAGCTTGCTCGCAACGATTGTCTCATTAAAGACTATGGAATCACTGGCGGAAAGTATCTTCATCTAGTTCTTAAACTCTCTGATCTTCTTACCATTACTATTAGGACCATTTGCGGCAAGGAATTTGAGGTCCAGATTGATAGGTACCGGAATATTGGGTACCTAAAGCAAAGGATCTTTAAGGAGGGGAAGGGTTTTGTTGATCTTGATCTCGGAGAACAAGAGCTTTTCTTCAATGGTGAGAAGCTTGAAGACCGGAGGTTAATTGATGATATATGTAACAACTATGATGCTTCTGTTCATTTAGTGGCTACAAAATCAGCTAAGGTGAAAGCTAAGCCTATTGAGAAAGCTGTGGAGCTTTCTGTAGTTGCAGATTTTGGCTTGACCCCAATTATTGTTAATTCTAAGTTAAAATTGTCTTCAAGAATTTGGGACATGATTGATTCTACATTTGATGGTTTAGCAAGTGGAAAACAACCAATTCAGTCTTGTGAAGGGACTGGAGGAGCATATTTGATGAAGGATAGTACAGGTGAAAAGTATGTGTCTGTGTTCAAGCCGATTGACGAGGAGCCAATGGCTATCAATAATCCAAGAGGACTTCCTGTTTCTTCAAATGGAGAAGGGTTGAAAAGAGGGACAAGGGTTGGAGAAGGAGCATTCAGAGAGGTTGCAGCTTATATTCTAGATCATCCAAAGAGCGGGCCTCGTTCTCTATCTGGTGAAGTAATGGGATTTTCCGGTGTACCTCCTACCACAATGGTTAGATGCTTACATGAGGGATTTCATCATCCAGAAGGGTTTGATAATAGTGAAAACAGTATCAAGTTAGGATCATTGCAAATGTTTATGGAGAATGATGGGAATTGTGAGGACATTGGTCCACAAGTTTTCCCTGTTGAAGAGGTTCATAAAATCACTGTTCTTGATATGAGGTTGGCAAATGCAGATAGACATGCTGGAAATATTCTGATCAAGAAAGGGAACAATGACGGCCAAATGATACTCATTCCAATTGATCATGGATATTGCCTTCCTGATAAGGTACTCTTAGGGCCCGTTTGGTATCATATCTGGATATCATAAAGATATGGTTATCTTGATATACCAAACAGGCCCTTAGTTCTTCAACATTTTTGTTTATTCTCTTGTTCTTGTGAATCTCACATATTCACTTCTTTGCAGTTTGAAGATTGTACATTTGAGTGGCTATATTGGCCTCAAGCCCATAAACCATACTCTCAAGAGACTATTGAGTACATAAAATCACTGGATGCGGAGGAAGACATTGTTCTTCTTAAGTTCCATGGATGGAATGTTCCTGTTGAATGCGCGCGGACGTTGCATATCTCCACCATGCTCTTGAAGAAAGGAGTTGAAAGAGGATTGACTCCTTACACCATTGGGAGCATCATGTGTAGGGAAGACATAAACAAGGAATCCATGATTGAAGAGATAGTTCGTCAAGCTCAAGAATCGATTCTTCCGGGTATGAGTGAAGTTACATTCCTTGGAGTTCTTTCGAATGTGATGGATGAAGTACTAGACAAGTTGGTCAAGTGAAATGTTTGTTGAGGATTCGACGAATTTCAACACAGCTATATGTATGTATGTATGTTATGGTATATATGTATAGTCCATATGTTAAGCTGGTGAGTCAAAATTTTGGTTGGCTTGTGCTAGGGAGTTTTTTGTGAAGATGTATGTACATTGCAGCTAATGTTCCTGGTATGTTGGAGGGTTGAAGAAGGCAAGAAGCTTTTCTCTCCTAACTGTTAATGATCTTCGATTCGATACTTTCAAAGTGTAATAATGAACAAGCAAAAAGGAATATCATGAAATAAAAAAGAAAAAAAAAATTTGTTCTCTTGTTCAAGCTTTCTAATATTCATCTTCTTCTTTTTTTTTGTGTAATTAGAATCTTTCTCATTACTTTAAAAATTAATTACATCGAGCTAAAGGGAAGACGGACAACCAGCTGCACCGCCAACCCTTTCTGAATTGCAAAACCGATTCTCCTAAAAACAACATTTGATGACCTAGGAGATATAACGTTACCGTGTAAGACCCGTTGCACCCTCTTAAAAACCTCAACAGCATCAGGCGCAAGAAAACCAAAAGTGTCAAAAGCGTGCACCCTCTTAAAAACCTCAACAGCATCAGGCGCAAGAAAACCAAAAGTGTCAAAAGCGAACGGAAGAAACACGTGTTGATTTTCGACACAAGTTCTCTCATGTTTAGCCACCTTAGCAGAAGCTGCATTAAGCGCCGCCTTACCCACCACAAAAGGCTCATTGCCTAAACCAACCAGTGGAGAAACCCCTGTCACATCAATACAAGCATGTTTTCCACTCATCCATCCAAACACTAAGACGTCCGCCGGCCTCAACATAGATCTTTCCTCACGTGAATCAGTCAAGAAGGTCACCATTGCCTCCTTCTTAACCGAAACCCCCGCTCTCCTAAACACGTCGCATAAAACATCACGGACAAGATCATGTCTATATTTGAAACCAGGAAGCTCTTTACAATGAACAGCATGCTCCCCAAAAATATCTAAAGGCTTACGACAGTTGGACATAGGACAAGTCTCATCAACCGGATAAAGTTGAATCATCAGACGATACTTAAGGACCGAGCAATACTCAACCGGGGACATACACTGCCCAAGCCCATCAATGGGGATGACAAGAAGGAAATCTTGGCTATGCGCTGATTGAAGGCACTTAAAAAGCGCTTTCTGTCTCGAGGTCAAATTGAAGGCAACTTCCATCTCTTGAACAATCTTACCGAAAAGAGCACCCGCCAAAACTTGTTGGGCTTTATGGGGGACGGTTTTCTTGACAGTAAAAACCGAAAGATCGAATTCAGGAATAGAATCCTGAAGATTGCCCAAAGCTCCACAAAACTCAGAGCCTATATCCACAACTCCACTGTCCCGCAAAATGTGGTCCTGAAGGTCCCAAGATTGGGCCCTGGAGGCCACAAAAGCAAAAGAGGAAGCCTTCATAGCCGAGTAAATCCCAAGACCCCCAAACCGAAGGGGAAAAGAAGCAAGCCTCCACTGAAGATCCCCAAAGAAAGGGCTCCCACACACCACAATATCCTCTACCGCTCGACGAAGTCCATCATCAAAATAAGCTAATGCACTCTCCCAATGCTCCTGATGACACGTCCTCAAGCCAAAATACATCTTAGAAACAACCATATAGGAACGAAGTAGGAGAAGCTCACTCTGCGGGTCCCTCAACTGTGGAAGAAGATGCATCAACTCAACTACCTTGACCGCTCTCTTCATGACAAGCTCTTTAATAAAACTCCACGTCTCTACTCACTGCCCCTCCCAACAACTTAACTCCCATCACCGGCCTTGCAATGTCTTGTGGGAATAGTCCATCTATAAGTTTCGACCCATCACACGAAGGCCAAAAGAGCTCAGTTTTGCAAACATTCAACTCGAGCCCTAAACCCGGACCAAACTGCCGAATGATGTCAAGAGCTCTAGCCACCTCCGCAGATTGACCAATAATCGGACCATCATCCAAATACCAAGCTTGAAGGAGAGGCTTACAACTATCCCTGGTCCTATGTAGAAGCGGGTGCAAGACAAGAGCAAAAAAGAGTGGCCTCAGAGGGTCCCCTTGCTGCACACCAGTAGCCGACCATATGCATCCATCTCCAAGGTATAACCGAGTAGCCTGACCATATAAGAACTCAACCCATAAAGAGATAGATGGGCATCTCTCTCTAACCTCCCTAAGCAAAACAGACATGTCAACTAGGTTGAAGGCATTAGAAAAATCCACTGTCAGCATAGCCAAAGAACCGTCGTCATAGCGCTCGCTCAAAAGCCTATTAACACTATGCAAAATAGCCTCTACACCACCTGAAACACCGACTCCAAACTGAAAATCTCCAAGATATTCTCTCATATCTTTACACACTCCCTTCATGGCTACTTTAGACACCAACCGTCTCCATACAGTACCCACTGCAATGGGTCGGACCCCATTGTCAGGCTTCAACAATGGTGTAAGAGGAGCCGAAGCCATAAACTCAGCTAAACTCAACGGACACCTACCTCCCAACCACAAATTACCCACTGAGGTAATCGCTCTCAAAAGACTCGTGGCCACCGCAGAACCCTCCCCACACATGGCATCTAAGATGTGTTGTGCCCTCAAGCCGTCTCTACCACATGAAGTACCCTTGGGAAAGGACTTAATGCATTTAAAAGTCAAATCGACATCAACAACAAGGGGTGGTTCAAGAAAGGTAGTGCAAGGCTTAGAAGGAGGAGGTTTGTATGGGTGCTTAGCCTCTAACACCCTCAAAGTCTCATCGCTACAAGGAGCAACTCCAGAAGAACACAAAACCTTAACAGCAGCTGTAAAATGTCCATCTGAAACCTTACGTAGGCATTGCTTGATATTAGGGTTCTTGGATAGATCAGCTCCATCACCCGAGTCACAAACCACCCTCACAAAAGGCCTATGATCAGAACCGTCTAACAACGCCCGCACAAGACTCGAAGCACCCTCAGCCTCTCCCCAAGTAGACAAGGCCTGTAAAATCCGTTGATGTTGTATCGACTTTCTACTTCCCGATCTTTTATCTCGCCTGTTCATAGGCCTGAACACCTGCAACGTACACCGAGGGAGCAAAAACAACATAACCTAAGTAGCTACACATCCTGGCTCAGCAACCACCTTCACTAGAGCACCCAACAACGCTTGAGAGAAACTTAGACGACAACTATGAGGAATGTTTTTCACCGTAGAAATAGGAACACGCAGAACCCTCTCCAAAAGATCTGCATCAAACACCATACCCCGCCATCATCCACATCCTGATCTCCAACAATCGGCTCTGAGATTCCCATAACCGGCCTCGAAATACCAACAATGTATCCACCATCTTCACCAAAAGCAAGAACAGAACCATCAGGGTGACGACATTCGCGACTCGGAGCATGAAGAGACATACATCGGCCACACATCCACATCCTGAGAACCGTCAACACCTCCATAAAAGCCACAAAAAACATCCAAGTCACACTCAAGAATGCCTCGAACCTCATTCTTGCGTTCAACTACACCGAGGTGTTGTCTTTTCAAATGACTAATCAAACAAGAGAAACCTCTACTTCCCTCCCTACCATCTCCACACCCGTGAAAAGATCTAAGCGGACAATGAAGAAAGTCATTGCCCTCCGCCGACATTTGAAACCTCACCTCACCTTCATATAACAACGAAACTTATTCATTGGAGCATTGTAACAAACACTTGGCGGGCACTACCTCAAATTATATCCATGACCTTCAATTTGATTGTAGTGTTCCGTCTAGGCTAGTGACGAACTACACTGTAACTTATCAAAATTGAAATAGAATCTGCCATGACTACTTCAAGGAGTTCAAGCGGCCCATACGTATCCTTTGAGTTTTGACCGACGAACTGCACTATAACTTATCAAAATTGAAATAGAATCTGCCATGTTTTTGTTAAACATCGTATCTGGACGCTCCTCTCTTTGATTTGTTTGTATGTATCTGGGTCGTGGTCATCTGGGTCGTGGTCCTTCAGAGTACACCATGGTTAAAACCTTAACGACATAAGTGTTGTTATAGGGTACAAATTAAAATTTGACATGTTCATGTTCAACTCGTTTAGAATTGAGTCAAGCATAATATAATGCTTGTCCTGGAAGTCTTATATGAATTTGTAGCACATTTTGCTCGTTTGAGCGCATAATATAATGCTTGTCCTGGAAGTCTTATATGAATTTGTAGCACATTTTGCTCGTTTGAGCATGTATGTCCGAGCTCGTCTGAGTGCCTAAGCCATTTTTTATGGTGCTTACTAATAAAGTTCGATTAAAATATACAAGAAAGTTAAAAAAGAGACACGGATTTTGATTACAAGCCTAGTTACAAGCAAATTATATGTTTGTTTACAAGCAATGTTTGATTATATGCCAAAACGAAAACAAAACAAACTTGTTACAAATCAAGTTTTTGTAACTCGGTTCGTATAATAATACTCTACTACCATTGTGTCGTCTCTTATCTCTTCAATAAAACACAAGACTACCTAGGATAACGTACCCAAATCCTTAAACAACGGAATTATCCAAACAACTCAAGGTTAGAAATCAAAATAATTGATTCATGCTCAGTAGTTTCATGTAAGATGATTCAAATGTAATCCAATGCATAAAATATCTAAAACAAGTATTCAATCAACAATTTTAAAAAAAGTTTGCAAAGAGTTGCTCTAAACTAAGTAGGGCTTCAAGACAAGAAATTGAAACCCTAAAACAACTATTTCAATATATATATATATATATATATATATATATATATATATATATATATATATATATATATATATATATATATATATATATATATATATATATACTCTACTAAACTAAAAATGATGTAAAACAAAATGTGTGGACTCATAATATATCTATGGCCAAAAATACTATGAATAATTTAGTTTAGACGTGATGACACAAGAAAGAGAAAAAAGGGAGAAAATTTCGGCTTTTGAAATTTTATTATAAAAGTAGCGAACAAACTTAAGGGGGTATTCAATTAAGATTTTATAGGAATTTTTTAGAGTTTAAAGTCTACGAGTATTCAATATAGATTTTTAAAAGTCGACATAAATCTTTGGGTATTCAATTAGGATTTTAAATTTTCCATAAAATTCCTATGGTATTTAAAAGTTTCTTGATTTTAAAAGAATCTATTATTTCATTGATTTTGTGGGATTTTTTATTACTTATAAACCCTATGGAAGTCTTCTCCCAACACATAAGATTTCAACGCCAAACTACAGCACTGAAGAACCCTAACGACCAAATCAACGTTTTTGAGCGTTTTCGAGTGCTTGGACTCGGTGCATCGTCGGAAGTCAGTTCTTTGTCGTGTTTTCCGTCATGTTGATTGTATACAAAAAGGTAACCCGTATTTATATATATTATAATATGGGTTACCTTTTTGTATATTTGTTGTGTATATTTCGTCAACAGAGCCGTTTGGTTTTGGGTTGATTTTGAGTAACCTGCTTTTAATTGGTTTTGCGTAAACTTGTTTTATTATATATATAATGGTGGGTTCGTCTTACTGATCTGTCATTAGTATGAATCGTAAGGACGAACATTATACTTATTGGTGTCAGTCCTGATTCTTTTTCTCTCTTTCATTTTTTGTTTAACTTAGAGATGTTTATAATAATTTGTCATTTATTCTAAATTTTGTTGTTGCCGAGAATCGTTCCTTGTCTTTCTTGAATTTGAATTGAAATTTTTGGCCATGTATTAATTTACATATTGATCGATCATTGGAATTTTTGTGCTTGATAATTAGAATGAAAATTTTGGCCATGTATTAATCTGATAGAATTTGACAAAATTTGTATTAACTCTATATAGAATTAAAATATTCCACAAAATGAGCAATTCTATGGATTACTAAAATTCAGTTAAAATCTTTAAAAGCCTGGATTGAATACAACCACCATAGTTGAGAAATATAAGAGATGAATCTATGGGATAGGTAGCACACAATAATTTAACAAATAGCAAAAGATAACTTTTAAAACTAGTTTTTATCACCTCTTAAAGTTACGTAACCACACTTGCATACACTTTTTAAGAAAATTTCATTTAACCCGGTCGTATTTGTTATGTCTTATATAAAGTTATGTAACCAATTGCTTTTACACGGAGTGTATTATTTCATAAGCCGATAGCACATTATCCAAAATCAAGTGACCCGGGACAAAAGCACTCCGCATCATCGACACCACCTTACCGAGACATGAAAACTATACAAGGTAATACTATGTCAAATTAGGTTACCGTAGCAACATTTCTCATTCTTAGCAATATAAAACGACCTTGAAACATTTCAATTTGATTATGCATACAAATTCATATACAATAGAAGAATCAGATTAATACTATCTACTACACAGTACAATACCATAGGAATGTGAGTTCATGAGCAACAAGCGTGACATCTAACGAGCCCATTCTCGTTACAGCAGTAACATGTTATTTTCTGTCTTTCCTTTTCGTCGAATACTTTTCGACTCCCATTGCAACGGCAACAGGGAATAAACTTGGCATCCCCACAGCTATTACAGACAAAATTTGAATAAATTAAAACTGGAAACCCATCAATCAGCCTTGTGATTTTTCCATCTTCTTTCAATTTCTTGATCTCTTCTGCTCCACCTGCAACATGCTTAGGTTTGATAAACACTTGCGACAAACTCATTGATTTTCCTTCTAATGCAAACTTCAACTCCTCCTTATAACTTGAATTCATGGAAACGTCTCTCTCATCAACACGAACATTCAGCATTCTAAAACTCCTTCGGACCGAGCAACAATCTTCATACGTTTTTCGGATTTCCCTTAAACTGGTGAAGTAGATCACAATTTTTTCTTCTGAACCAGGGAGATCGTCGTTAGTCGATGAAGTTGAACTACAACTTATGCTACTTGAATTCACTGTTCTACTACTGATTATCATCTCATTTTTTCTAAATCGTCTAGAATCGTGATTTTCAGACGCGTCGCACGATTTCTGGATTGAATCGCAATAGAATTAGGGTTTCTACTGGAATCGAAAGAATGCCGATTATTTGAGAAATTTGAGTCGTCGTCCTTCAAGCCTTCCATAATTTTTATACTGATAGTTAAAATTAAATAAAGCTTAATAGTAAAATAAAATAGTTTTTAAAAGAACAATGTAATATACATAAAATAATATATTTTTATTGCGAGTTTTGGGCGTCGATTATTTTCGGATCCGGAAATAATCGGCGCCGGCAAGGATCGAGTTTTGGACGCCGGATCATGCGTGTTGCTGAGAAAAATCTCGGGTCTAGAAGTAGAACAACCCATCAACAATGGCGGTCGTATTTTTCTTTGAACAAACGTAAGTGAAAGCAGAGAAAGAAGAAGTGTAGGAAGGAAATAATATTATGAAATCCCCAAGTCGGTGACGCTCAATTGAAATTAGTTACCAAAATTGAAATTAGTTATTTCAATTTAAATTGTCATACAATGTTCGTGGCAGTAAACGTTAAAGGCTTTGTAAGTGATGGGAGGTTGTCACTGGATTGAAATTAGTTATTTCCACATATTTCCCATCAAATTGTTTTTATTAAAATATAATATTTTTTATGAATTCTGTCATTTTTATACTAGTTATGATGATAGTTAAAATTAAATAAAGCTTAATAGTAAAATAAAATAAATTTTACAACCACTTTGTAAAATACATAAAATAAAAATTAGTACACGAAAAAAAATACTTAAAATTGTATCATATTATGATGAATTCAAACTTTTATTATCACACGACTTCGGTCATATTTATCCGAGTTTTTTTTAGCCGATTTCATATTATATTTTGTCTTTCTATTATCTCCACATATTTCCCTGTCAAATTGGTTTTATTAAATTATATTTATTATGAATTTAACTATTAAGCTATTAGCTATAAGTACCCCGGGTTTTATATAAACTGTTTAATGTAATTTGCATGCTAGTTAAAATTGAATAAAGAATATTAATATTTTTTACAGGCACTTTATAAAGTACATAAAATTATATTCTTAACACATATAAAAATAAAAATATAAAGTTAAATTATTTCTTTAGGGAAAAAATCGTTGTTAATTATGTTTCAAAAGGAATTTCATCTTACTAACAAATCTTTAGGAAATAGGTTGTGGTTAAAATTTAACAATCTACACGTTATAAGTTTAAATAGATTTTAAACTAAAATTATATTAGGGTGAAATGAAAAACTAGGCTCTTCTTTTTTTTTTTTAGTGATGAGAACTAATTAAGCTCCTTTTCATATCAATGGACAAATTAGGTCCATTTACTTATCTTTAAAGATTAAATGAAATGGTAAATTATGAATATAAAATTACTTAAACCCAAGTCCAATTGATTTAATGAAAGTTCAAGTCCAATTGTTTTAATGAAGTCCTAAGTGTTTTAATAAAAGTTCAAGCTCAATTGGTTTAATGAAGGCTCAAGTGTTTTAATAAAAGTTCAAGCCCAATTAGTTTAATGAAGGCACAAGTGTTTTAATAAAAGTGCAAGCCCAATTAATGAAAGCCCAATTGTTTTAATAAAGGATACGCCCAATACACAAGCTTCGGACAGGGCCCGACACACAAGCTTCAGACAAGGCCCAATACATAAGCTTCGGACAGGGCCCGATACACAAGCTTCAGACAAGGCCCAATACATAAGCTTCGGACAGGGCCCGATACACAAGCTTCGGACAGGGCTCCATACACAAGCTTCGGACAAGACCCAATACACAAGCTTCGGACAGGGCCCGATACACAAGCTTCGGACAGGGCCCGATACACAAGCTTCGGACAAGGCCCAATATACAATATTAATAAATCTTGTAGTTAGTGGGTTTACTAGTTGGACTAATTAAACTTGTGTATTTCATTATTGTTTTTTCTAATGTTATACTTCAAACCGAATGCTAATACACAATTTCAAATACACACTTCCGTTGTTTACAAAATTATGTCGTTTACAGAAGGTCGGGTTACACAAGTCTAAGTTTCAAATACCCACTTCCGTCGTTTACAAAAGTCCGTCGTTTACACAAGGTCAAATTACACAAGTCTAAGCTCAATCGAGTTACACAAGCGCATTCAAATTACACGAGTTCAAGCAATGACTTAATGACTGCTTTTGTTATTTTTGGGACAGGGTTAGTCACCAGTCTTTCACCCTGCACTTTGAGTGTCTTGCCACTGACACTTGGCTACATTGGTTAGCTTTCTTGGTTTTGATTTTCAGCTTATAATTTAGTTCGATGAGCTTATAACTTATTCACGTATTAAATTAATCAATACCTTTTTGCAGGTGCATTTAGCTATGGTAAAAGTCGAGCAAAGGTGAGGATTTTTCCATATTATTTGGACATTCATTGCTTGGAAATAATATGAATTGCCTTTTCATTGATAATGTGAACTAAGGACATGATTTTAGCCGGAAAAATTTGAAAAAATCTAGCTGACTTTTCTTAGCAGAATTTTAGTTAGTCATAAATCTTGTACATAACAGTACACTTAGGAGCTGTTTTTTTATGCTTTCTCTGTTAGTTGAAAGTCATGCTTCCAACAAACTATATAGTTTTGTATATGTCTTGCCTTAAGTATCCCAACTCACAAGATATCTTGTTTTGTTTTTATATATCGTTGGTGACTCCATTAAGGCTTAAGCCTGTTTTACACCCTCTAGAGAAGATCGGTCAAAGATTTCATGGCTAACTGAACAATTTGAGCTCCCTCTTGAGCCATTTGATGTATCTTCTCGACTTGCCTAACAGCTTCGGCTGCTTGCCAGGACAGATCCTCGGCCTCGGCTGCACACTTCGCTGCTTTTGTTGCTGCTTCCAAGCTATCCTCCTCATTAATTTCTTCTAGCATCATTTCTATATCTGCAATATGTTGGGCTTCATCTTCTGCTGCTTCTTTCTTCTGACAGACGCTATTCCCTATCTGCAATTTCTCAAAATATATATTCTTAAGCCTCTATAGAGGTCATCACATATCATGATTACATATTGATTACATTAGAGAGCTGCAAACATCCATGAAATTTACCTTTTCATTTTTTTTTGTACAACTAACTAGTCTCCTTAGCCTTGAACTGAACTGTTTTCTAAAATTTTGGAGCACATTTACCCTTTGCTGCAAATTTTGTCGTAAAAAGTAAATATATAAGTACATGTAAAGATGCAATCAGCCATCATCTGTTTGAATAAAAATGTAAAAATCCTTAAACTAAGGTATTCATGCCTGAATTGTACGGGGACATCAGCAACTATGGGATCCAATAAACTAGGTTTACTAGTAAGCAATTGTAAGTAGCACAGTATGAAAGAAGGAATTCCAAGTTTAGTTACAAACTAACCTCAATAAAGCACGCAAGTGAATTGAAGTACAATCCATTTGGCTCGTGTGGTTAAAAGTGCTTCAAAGACCATGTCATTGTACCTGATAAATGGTAATTATAGAGGCAATAATGCACAGTGTGAGTCTATTATGCTCCAGGGTGTTCATATATTTCTTTTGATTAATGCTTACCCAAAACCAAAGATGAAACTACATAATGATATCATATTTCAGCAGATGGAAAGTCCAGCCACTAAGCTTATTGGTAATGTAGCTCCTATAGTGATCATTAATCATCCATTTCACAAAACTTGTGCTCTAGTTACATGGGTAAAACCACGCAAGTCAGTTCCCAGGACAAAGTTTCAACAAAGCCAAGAAGTTGCCGCAGGAGAGGGCTTTACTCAACAATCACATTTAGCAAGATCATATTGATCAAAACCATGTGATTAGTAACTATTATCCCATAAATATAGGGGCCATCGAGGCTACATGATAAAAAATGGAATATTAGTGAAAAAGATGGGCCAACCTCAAGGCCAGTGCCGTCCATCAAGAAAAAATGAAGGAGAATCCTAGAAACCATCTAGCTTTAACTTTTAATGTACGCAGAGATGCACATTCATCAAGGATGCATGACAGTTGTCCAGTGTGTGCATGGGAGATGCTTAAAGAAATCAAACAGCATAAATAAGCAGATAAGTTTGAACAAAATATGGAGTATTTAGAATGGATAGGACATAATTGCTTATCAATACCTACCAAGATCAAATTTTGTACTTTCTCCAATTTTGTTACTACTATACTACTACGACTACTTCAACATCCATTAATGCTCTATTAATCACTCCATGCCATTTATATGCCTATTGTCTTCTTTTTCTCTATCTCTGCACTAACCATTTTTACATACAAAATCTCTAACTTCTGTCAGTCATCTCCCTGATAAGCTTTAGCCAGTCATGGCTCTCCAGTTCACCTGTTTCGTCTTTGTATTACTTCTTTCACTCTCAACCCTTTGCAAGCTAGAAATGATGCACAAAAAAAGTTTTTTTGACTCCATGAGAACATCCCTCTCTGACAATGCCATGGCTAGTTGGGGTGCTTCATGGAACAATTCTTATGGCAATTATTCTGGAATTAGCTGCAACAACCAAGGCCTCGTCACAAACATTGAGATACCCGGGAGATCACTCTCGGGTGTCTTCCCACCACGGAGTGTGTTCTTACCTGCCAGAGCTCCAAGTACTGGATATCAGCAACAACAATATACAGGGAAACTTTCCTGAGGGCATCATCAACTGCTCTTTGTTACAAGTCCTCAACGCTAATTCGTTGTATATGACAGGAAAATTGCCAAACTTCTCAGATCTAAAGTCCCTCCGAGTTATGGACTTATCATACAATTTTTTGAATGAGACTTCCCAATGTCCATCACCAATCTCACTAATCTAGAGGTTCTCAGTTTCAATGAAAACAACCAGTTCAACTTATGGGAGCTTCCACTAAACATCACTAAGTTAAAGCTCAAGGCGATGGTGCTGACAACCTACAATATTCGCGGTCGTATCCCACCAGCAATAGGCAACATGACCTCCCTTGTTGATCTTGAGCTAAGTGGGAACTACTCGGACGGTCCTGTCCCACGGGAGATTGGAAGGCTAAAAAATCTAGAACATCTCAAGCTTTACTCTAATGGGCCAACAGGAAGCATACCTGAAGAGCAGTGGAGTATCGTCGCCGAGAACCACCGCTAGAGAACCGCCACCGCCGTCGCTTTTCTTCCGGAGCCACAATTGTCGTCCGACAACAACCTTCTTCTCCTCGCCGCCGGACTCCAGTTCTAGAGTTGCTAGGGTTTCGCAGATCTGAATTACGGTTTTTATTTTAACGATCCCTCTTTTACCCCTTTAATTAATGTATTTTTGAATTAAAATTTTATCAACTAATTAAAGGGCCTAGTTTGTTTTTTATATTAAAAAAAGGCTTTATCCTCTCAATCTTCTCATTATATTAATTGTATAGATTAAAATATAATTACAACAATAAGATATTTTAAAAAATATTTTTAAGAAAAGGTTGGTGTGGTTCGCGATAGTTACATGTTGACGCATGACATTAATGTCTTTTACCTTAAATATAGTAATTAGTTTAATTTTTGTATTTGTTATGTATTTATGCCTTTTAAAATAATATTGTCAAGTAACAAAGTAGCGAAGAACTTAGTTGAGAAATAAAGTATAAGAGATGAAATCTATGAGATAAGTATCACTACAATAACAACTTAACAAATAGAAAAATATATATATAATATCAATCAGCTACGATATGTAAATTACTGTTAAAATTAGTTTTTACCACCTCTTAATGTGAAAAGACCGTGCTCAACCAATCCCACAGACAATCTCATGGCTACAATAGGCATAAGCCACACCAATGAGATACTTCGATCATTGAAGGTATACAAAACTGACCACACTCTTACAAAAAAGCCGAAAAAGGATAAAACCAAAGAAATTATGACGATTAGGAACCTTCAGGATAATGGTAGTTGTCATTTTCCGTATAAAGTTCTAGAAGATCTAATAAAATTAGAACGCTCTCGTAGAAAACCGATATTTGTTTATACTCTTAAGACATACATCCCTTCCCAATGGCGCATAAACAAAGGGATCAATCTTCCTATGGGTAAAGAAAGGATCGAATAAGGTCACTAGGATGAAACAATACCAACTGATATCAATTTAGTCAGTTTAATATACAAAACCACAAATTAATTCATTACTTGGTTCAACCAACCCTTTGATTTTTATAAATTAGTTAAACATGTTATTCACAAAAATAGTAATCAATTTAGGGAATATAAACAACATAGAAATTGAATCAATAAACTAAAATCAACCACTTGCATAAAAGTATCAAAGTAGCCTTAAACTGTATCACAAATGCAGGCCAAAACTTAAATCAAGAACAAAAATCCGAACCAAAGTGTCTAGGCAAAATGCAGGTACAAAAGGTAACACGAGAATAACATCAAATGTCTCTTTTGTCTCTAGGTCGAAACAATGCAGAAGTGAACCTTTAATCAGTTTAAAAGTCGTCCCTAAGTATGTTCCTTGAAAATCCCACAAACGGAGATAAAAAGCTTGTCACGAAAATAAGAGAAAACAAAAAAAAAAAAGTTTATGTCATAAGTATACGATCGGATGACGTCACACATGGTTTTCATACAAAAATCATACGTCCGTATAAGATTTACACTCGGCCATATATCAGGACAACACTGACCGTATATGAATGGTAGCAGTGACTTTCTTCTCCGGCTTCATTTCTCCTTGCTTCTCCACCATGGATCCACTTAGGCCCTTCGTCCTTAAGTGTTGATGCATGATTTATGCATCAAAATAAACATTTTTAGCCTCAACACCTTAAATACAAAATAAACGGAAGTAGACAATATAAACGTAATATGAACTTTTTTTTACACTGAATGCATGCAAAACTATGCTATATGACGATAAATATACATGAAACTATCAACTAAAACAATGCATGGATAGGTGACATCGGATCTTGTAATTAATTTACGGCATTCAAGGCACACGTTTCAAGTCTTATGAGTTAGCACCTTTGAGTAGACATTATCATGCAATTGTATAACACAAATCTAGGGTTTTACCCACTAATATCAGTTGTGGGATTGGTTATGTTAGAGATATAAGATTAAGCAGAACGGACAACACTTATATAGCGAGATTAATCCCGAACGGATGTGGAATGTAACTGAATGAAAGTTCAATTTAGAGCGAAAAATCCTATTTGGCCAAAAAGCTAAAAAAGATGAAAACCACTATTTTCCGTCCTCCTAAGTCCTACCATATAGAGGACTTTTATACTCTTGTTTCTATTTTATTGATTTTCTCGTGATTACAATACATGGACAAACTCTAACCACACTAGCTGTAAGAGCCTTAGTCTTTTGGACCGAGTTTGCCTTAGCCGAGATTTGACTTTAGCCGAGATTTGACCTTAGCCGCCCCCGCGGGCTTGTGTGCCGCCTCAACGGGTTCCCGCTCCCGCGGTCCAGGGAACCGCCCCCGCGGTTTCTTGCGGCTGCAGGCGGTTTTGTTGACCAATTGACCGTGCTTTACCTTCCCTTCCTTAGCTCTTCCTTTCCTTGCTGAGCAAGGGTTTCTTCTTCACTTATTTCATCAGCTTCCCTTACGTTCTTCTTCCCTTCCTTTTCCTTCTTGATCTTGCTTGAGAGTTTCTTGGAGTTTGATAGATTTTTGGTGTGGCTTTGTGTTGCTGAATGTTGTGTGCATGTTTGCTGAGCTTCAGATGCCAGCTGAGAGTGTTCTGTACTTTCCTTGGGTGATCACAGCAGTNTGCGCAGGGCATGACTGCCGCCCCTGCGGCTCATGGAACCGCCCCTGCGGTTTCCGGCGGCTGCAGCCGGTTTTGTTGACTCCTTTGACCCGTGCTTTACCCTTTCCCTTACGTCTTACCTTGCTGAGCAAGGGTTTCACTTCACTTCTTATTCCACTCCAGCCCTTCCTACGTCCTTCTTGCTTCTTCATCCCTTCCCTTGATCTTGCTTGAGATTCTCTTGGAGTTTGCTTGAGTTTGTGTGTTGTTGATTTGGTTGATGATGTGCTTAGCTGCTGAGCTTGTGATGCCAACTGAGATAGTGTTTGTGCTCTTGTTCTGCCTAGACCTTTAGTAGTGGTGAGTCCTTGCTCTTCTCCTTCTCTTCTTCTTTGATTCCATCTCTTTAGCTTAGGATTAGTTGTATTGATCATAGGGTGATGTTGGAATGTGTATGTTGTTGCATGTGTGTGATTTGGAATGGAATAGAAGTGATTTGATCATGAGAAGAGCCGAAGAGAAGCCGCGGGATCACGTTCTGCAGTCGCCGCCCCTGCGCCCGGAAGCGCCCCCCTGCGGAAGCCGTGCCGCAGCGCCCGCGCCCCTGCGTTGCCTGCGTCCCTTGTCACCGCGCCTGCGGCTGCCGCGCCTGCGGGTTACCTGTTCCGCCCCTGCGTCCCTTGATCACGCAGGTGCGTCTTGTCCCGGGACTACCTATAGTTGGGTAGTTCCTTTCCTTCCTAGTATGAGGGGACTTAGTACCATGCTAGGTATCGGATGTTGATGAGTATGTATAGATATGCCGGTTACGGCTTTGAGGTTTACGAGTTGGATATGATCCTTATGGATCCCTTGGGTCTAGGTGTGACCCCTTTGTGTGATAGGAGTTTGATATATATATGTATGCCTTGTATAGGCCGTGTTGTCCTCCAGTTTGGAGTGGACCTGAGTGAGAGCTGATCGTAGTGATACGACTTCTGAGATTGAGGTAAGTCCATAGGACTTACTTAGCTGCCATCCTTATATTGGATGTGTGCATGAGTGGTGTTTGTTATATGCTTTATAGCATGCGTTATGATGGTCACCGACCTATGTTATATTGACGCCCATTGTAGTGGCTGTGACAACTTACCTTTCATCCGTAGTGGAGTCTGGGAAGTTCTCTGTAAGCTAGTTAGTTCTGGTATACGGGAAGGGCACCTACCACTCCATATGGTATACGGGAAAGTGCGCTGATACCACTCAGCTAGCTATTGCACGCAGAGGCGAGGGTTATATATATTCCTCGTGTCACGTATATTTATATATACCGATTTATATACTCTTGAGTGCTTAACTTATAAAGATAATAAACCGGGTAAATGTGTGATATCATGATGAGGTGTTAATATTATTGATATGTGTTTGTGCTCTAGCATCTTCTTATATATGTGTATGGTTAGCTAACGGTTTATACCGTGTTGTAGATCCTTTGCAGTTAGGAGAGCTGCAGAGTGATCCAGAGGGGTGATCTGCTGAGGGTTCCGTACACTGGGCGTTATCGTGGGATTTTGGGTTATTTATATTGTACGGATTTCTGTTTGACTTTGTACTCAGCAGTACTCTGTATCATCCTTTTGATATGTATATATATATATATATATATCAGTTTTATGTTTTGTTTTAATCTATTGGTGCCTTGTTGTAAGATTCAGTGAACTTGTTGTCAGGCTAGGGTCAGGATCCATTGTGAGATCCTAACCCAGTAGCACCTCGAGTCCTACGGATTTGGGGTGTTACAAAGTTGGTATCAGAGCCCAGGTTGACAACAATGGCACTAGTAATCTGCAATAAAGTTCGAATAGATAAATAAACAGAACCCGAAAGGGTCTGACTTTTTCAAAAGGTTTTGGTTTTGAAATGAGTACAAATGTTTTGGGATATCGTGTACGTGAGTCATCGCCCCTTTGAAGATCTCGACAGTATATATATAGATATTCTGTTGTGATTGATTTGATATATACATACGGCATATATATATATATATATATATAGCCTTCTAAGTTAGGTTTACGTCTTCTGCAGATGGTTCAAACTAGAGCCTTACCTGCAGCTAGGCGAGGTAGAGGTAGACCCCCTCTAGGTAGAGGACGGGGTAGGACTCCTTCTGATGGTTCACATGCAGGAGAGATACATGAGGAGGTTGCTGAGAGCGTCGTTCCTGAGACTGGGAACGGTGCAGTTGAGAGACAGGGGGCACAGAGAGCCCAGTTTGGTGAGTATGATCGTGTCTCCATGGGAGGATCAAAGTTCCGAGCATATATCAGACGAGTAGAGGAGGCTGCCAGAGCCGGTAGACGTGCTCCAGATTTACAGGCACAGGAGGGACCATTTGAGAGGTCCCACACCGTTACTCAGGTGCCAGCTGTACAGGTACCTGCTGCTGAGATTTCCAGAGCACCAGAGGAGCATAGAGGGCCTAGACCAGATACCTGGTTGAAGGCATTCCATCAGATGGGTGTACCCCCTTTCACTAGGAAGGTGGGGTTGAAGGTTAAGCTCTGATAGGGCATGTAGACTCAGCCCTGGAGTATATTCGATGTCCAGCTGACAGACAGATCGAGCTGGTTCAGACTTTATTCCGGGACTTGGCACAACACTGGTGGAGATTAGTACGGGGTCAGGTTACCAGTTATGATCAGATGAGGACCTTGATTATAGAGCGTTTCTGCCCTGCCTCACTGAGGAGGGATAAACTGCGAGATTTTGTTGTGGCTGGGTTTGAGGATGTACCAGTCTCTGAGGCCATCAGGAGAAGCTGGCATTACTAGGACTAGTTGCACCTTTTGCAGATCAGCACGTCTATCTCTTTTCCTGACGACTAAGGGATACTACCCGGACCTATATGGCGGGTATTCACTGTGAGTCTCTGATGGATTATCAGGACAGAGCTTCCGACTATGAGAGGGAGCGAGCTGGACAGAAGAGAGCATCTCAAACCGGAGGGTCTGAGAAGAGACAGCGTACAGGGCAGACCAGTGGTTCTGCTAGTGGTTGGCGTGGTCAGAGACGCCAAAGTCAGCCTTCATCTGCACCAGTTGCAGATAAGGGACGTTAGTGTTTTAACTGTTGAGATTAGGGCATATGAGGCCAGAGTGCACGAGATCATTAGTGACTTGCTACACATGTGGTAGGCAAGGTCACATGGATGTTTACTGCCGCCAGGGCGGAGCTTCATCTCAGTAGGGTTCTTCCCCTGCCAGTGCAGCGGGAGGTGGACAAAGGCCACCTCAACAGCAGCAGATTCAGGGACAGCAGAGGGTCCCAGATCGCCCTACGACTCAGGGATTTGCTCTTGGGCCGAGTAGAGGCAGAGGTCGTGGTGGGGGCACCACTGATACCAGAGGCCTACAAGGTCGTGTTTTTGAGTTGAGGAGTGCAGATGAGCCAGCTGCACCTACTGCTACAGGTACCATTCTGATTAATGGTTTCCCTGTTAGAGTTTTATTTGATATTGGTGCTACGCACTCTTTTATTTCTAATGCCTATGTAGAGCGTCTTGGTTTAGATATAGTTGAGGGGATGCCCTTTATTATAAGGTTACCCGATGGTGGTAGGGTCAGAGGTACCCGTGAGATTCACGGTTGTCCCATTTCTGTAGGGACCCGTGTGTTACTAGTTGACTTCTTTGTCATGCCATTAGAGGATGAAGAAGTTATTCTAGGTATGGATTAGATGGATAGACACTCTGTAGTTTTAGATGTAGGTAGGAGGACTGTTACCCTCTCTACCGAGTTAGGCCAGATAGAGGTTTTCCGAGGTTGGGACCTTGGAAAGACAAGCGCAGCTATTAGTGTTATACGGGCAGCGAGACTGATTGCACAGGGTTGTGAGGCCTTCTGGTGTTATGCCATGAAGGAGGGGGAGAGTCCAACACTAGAGGATATCCCAGTTGTTTGTGATCTTGTAGATGTATTTGTTAAGCCGTCCAGTTTGCCGCCTCAGAGGAGTGTGGATTTCAGTATTGAGTTAGAGCCTGGTACAAGACCGATCTCGAAGGCCCCATATCGGATGGCGCCTGTTGAGATGTTAGAGCTGAAGAAGCAACTCCAGGAGTTGACTGAGAAGGGTTTTATCCGCCCTAGTGTATCCCCATGGGGAGCACCTGTCCTCTTCGTACGGAAGAAGGACGGATCGTTGAGACTATGTATAGGTTACAGAAAGCTGAACAAGGTAACCATCAAGAACAAGTATCCATTACCACGCATTGATGACTTGTTAGATCAGCTTCAGGGAGCGACAGTATTCTCCAGGACTGACCTGCGCTCAGGATATCACCAGCTGAGGGTGAGAGAGCATGATGTGCACATGACAGCATTCCGGACCATATATGGACACTACGAGTTTGTAGTGATGCCATTTGGGCTTACGAATGCCCCAAAAGTTTTTATGGAGTTGATGAACAACATCTTCATCGACTTCTTGGATCAGTTTGTGGTGGTCTTCATAGATGATATTCTGGTGTACTCTCGCAGTAGAGAGGAGCATGCAGGACAACTGAGGACTGTATTGCAGGTTTTACGAGATAGAGAACTTTATGCTAAGTTCTCTAAGTGCGAATTCTGGATGCCAGAGGTAGCATTCCTGGGTCACATTGTTTCCGCCGAGGGGATCAAGGTTGATCCGGCGAAGATAGAGGCGGTAGCAGCATGGACTACCCCGACGAACGTCAAGGAAGTACGTAGCTTCCTTGGCCTAGCCGGTTATTACAGACGCTTCGTGGAGGGATTCTCTGTGATTGCCCGTCCACTGACGAGTTTGTTGAGGAAGACTACTAGATTTGTGTGGTCTGATTAGTGTATGTAGAGTTTTGAGGAGTTGAAGAGGCGTTTGACTTTTGCTCCTATTTTGGCACAGCCAGAGGGTACTGAGGATTTTGTGGTATACAGTGATGCATCCAAGCTAGGCTTGAGATGTGTTTTGATGCAGAGAGGCAGGGTGATTGCATATGCGTCTCGATAGCTGAAGACGTATGAGGAGAACTACCCGACTCATGATTTGGAGTTGGCAGCGGTAGTTCATGCACTGAAGATCTGGAGACATTACATGTATGGTGCTAGATGTCAGATCTTCACAAACCATAAGAGTCTGAAGTACATTTTCACGCAACGGGAATTGAATAACCGCCAGCGTAGGTGGCTCGAGCTGATCAAGGATTTTGATCTAGAGATCCTGTACCATCCGGGGTAGGCGAACGTAGTCGCCGACACCCTGAGCAGGAAGACGCCTCGAGAGCAGGCGATTGCGAGGCTGACAGTTCAGCATCAGTTGCAGAGAGATCTGATCTGGTTAGAGTTGGACATCCAGTTCCCTGATGAGGATGCCCAGCTGCGTACTTTGGAGGTTCTTCCTGATCTGTTGGATGAGATCCGACAGAAACAGGAGACATGCCCGACTTTACAAGGATCAGAGATAAGATGTCTCGGGATGAGGCACCACATTTCCTGCTAGGAGCAATGGAGTTTTAAGACGCTGTGGCCGCGTCTGTGTACCTGCTGATACAGAGCTTAGACAAAGGATTTTACAGGAGGCTCACTTTACACCTTACTCTGTACATCCAGGTACGAGTAAGATATATCAGGATTTGAGACGTCTATATTGGTGGGGAGGGCTGAAGCCCGATGTGGCCAGATTTGTGGCACAGTGTGCGACATGCCAGCAGGTCAAGATCGAGCATTTCAGACCTGGAGGTGAGCTCCATCCACTTCCTGTTCCACAGAAGAAGTGAGAGGACGTCACCACGGATTTTGTGACTGGCTTGAGGCTGAGCCGGAGTTTTGATGCAATCTGGGTCATAGTGGACAGATTGACGAATACGGCACGTTTCATTCCTATTAGAGAGACGTGGCCGGTGAGCAGATTAGCTGAGGAGCACAATAGGAAGATAGTGAGACTCCATGGTGTACCGAGGACGATCGTCTCAGACAGAGATGGACGATTTACCTCGAGGTTTTGGCAGCAGATTCGGACTACCCTGGGGACGAGTTTGCACTTCACGACTGCGTTCCATCCTCAGACATATGGTTAGTCAGAGAGGACCATTCAGACCCTGGAGGATATGTTGCGAGCTTGTGTGTTGGATTGGGGACAAGTGTGGACGGATCATCTCCCACGTGTTGAGTTCTCATACGACAACAGTTGGCATGCATCTATTGGGATGGCCCCATATGAGGCACTGTATGGACAGAGATGCCGTACCCCATTATGCTGGGACGAGCAGAGTAGTGTTAGTGGTTTGGTACCTGATCAGATTCAGGATGATATGGCTCGAGTAGCACTGATTCGAGAGCGGATGCTGACTGCCCACAGCCGTCAGAAGTCGTATGCTGATAGGAGGCATAGACCTCTAGAGTTCAGAGTTAGAGCCCATGTGTGGCTGAGAGTGTCCCCGACACGAGGTGTTAGGCGTTTTGGCATTAAGGGGAAGTTGAGCCCCCGATATGTCGGACCGTTCGAGATTCTGGATCGGGTTGGGAGTGCAACATACAAGTTAGCCTTGCCTCCGAGATTAGAGGGTGTTCACCCTGTATTTCATGTGTCTCAGCTGAGGGAGTACATACCAGACCCGAGACACATCGTGAGTTATGAGGATTTGGTGGTCGAGCCGGACCACACTTTTGTTGAGCATCCTATTGCAGTCCTAGAACGAGGTATGAGACGCCTAGTTCGAAGGACATTCCTATGTTGAGGATACAGTGGTCGAGACGAGGACCTGATGAGGCTACATGGGAGACTGAGGATAGTATCCAGAGGAACTATCCAGAGTTCTATGCTGAGCTAGATGCACCAGTAGGATCACCGAGTTGATCTTAGTACTACCTTGGTGAGTGTTATGTGCTTATATGCTTATATGCTATGATGTGTTCATTTTCATACTAGCTTTGATGTGATTATGATCTTATTAGATCTTGTTGTGCTAGTATGATTCTTGTTTATAGCTGGAGATGGTTCTTTCCTCCATGCTATTGTGATATGATAGGTTTAGCTGGAGATGGTTCTTTCCTCCATGCTATTTTGATGGACATAGTAGTGCTGGAGATGTTCTTCCTCCATGCCTTTCTGTTATGGATATGATACGTCTAGAGATGTGATTCCTCTATGCCTTGTGATATGTTTATAGTTTGGCTAGAGATGGTTTTCCTCTATGCCCTGGATAGTGTTTTGTTGTTGGAGCTGATGTTTTCCTCCATGCTTATGTTTGAGGTTATAAAGAGAGTTATACCTCGGCTTATGAGTCCGAGTGGTTTCTGGACTTTGCAAGTTTCGGGACGAAACTTGTTTTTATGAGGGTGAGATGTGAGAGCCCTATTCTTTCGGACCGAGTTTTGTCCTTAGCCGAGATTGGCTTTGGCCGAGATTGGTCTTTCCGCACCCGCGGGCATGACTGCCGCCCCTGCGGGTTTCCGCCCCTGCGGCTCATGGAACCGCCCCTGCGGTTTCCGGCGGCTGCAGCCGGTTTTGTTGACTCCTTTGACCCGTGCTTTACCCTTTCCCTTACGTCTTACCTTGCTGAGCAAGGGTTTCACTTCACTTCTTATTCCACTCCAGCCCTTCGTACGTCCTTCTTGCTTCTTCATCCATTCCCTTGATCTTGCTTGAGATTCTCTTGGAGTTTGCTTGAGTTTGGTGTGTGTTGTTGATGTTGGTTGATGATGTGCTTAGCTGCTGAGCTTGTGATGTCAGCTGAGATAGTGCTTGTGCTCTTGTTCTGCGTAGACCTTCAGTAGTGGTGAGTCCTTACTTCTTCTCCTTCTCTTCTTCTTTGATTTCATCTCTTTAGCTTAAGATTAGTTGTATTGGTCATAGGGTGATGTTGGAACGTGTATGTTGTTGCATGTGTGTGACTTTGGAATGGAATAGAAGTGATTTGATCACGAGAAGAGCCGAAGAGAAGCCGCGGGATCACGTTCTGCACTGTCGCCGCCCCTGCGCCCGGAAGACGCCGCCCCTGCGGAAGCCGTGCCGCAGCTCCCGCGCCATGCCTGTGTCCCTTGTCACCGCGCCTGCGGCTACTTCCTGCCGCGCCTGCGGGTTACCTGTTCCGCCCTTGCGTCCCTTGATCACGTAGGTGCGTCTTGTCCCAGGACTACCTATAGTTGGGTAGTTCCTTTCCTTCCTAGTATGAGGGACTTAGTACCATGATAGGTATCGGATGTTGATGAGTATGTTATAGATGTGCCGGTTATGGCTTTGAGGTTTACAAGTTGGATATGATGCTTATGGATCCCTTTGGTCTAGGTGTGACCCCTTTGTGTGATAGGAGTTTGATATATATATATATATATGCCTTGTATAGGCCGTGTTGTCCTCCAGTTTGGAGTGGACCTGAGTGAGAGCTAGTCGTAGTGATACGACTTCTGAGATTGAGGTAAGTCCATAGGACTTACTTAGCTGCCATCCTTATATTGGATGTGTGCATGAGTGGTGTTTTTTATATGCTTTATAGCATGCGTTATGATGGTCACCGACCTATGTTATATTGACCGCCCATTGTAGTGGTTGTGACAACTTACCTTTCATCCCGTAGTGGAGTCTGGGAAGTTCTCTGTAAGCTAGTTAGTTCTGGTATACGGGAAAGGCACCTACCACTCCATATGGTATACGGGAAAGTGCGTTGATACCACTCCAGCTAGCTATTGCACGCAGAGGCGAGGGTTATATATATTCCTCGTGTCACGTATATTTATATATACCGATTTATATACTCTTGAGTGCTTAACGTTATAAAGATAATAAACCGGGTAAATGTGTGATATCATGATGAGGTGTTAATATTCTTGATATGTGTTTGTGCTCTAGCATCTTCTTATATATGTGTATGGTTAGCTAACGGTTTTATACCGTGTTGTAGATCCTTTGCAGGTTAGGAGAGCTGCAGAGTAATCCAGAGGGATGATCTGCTGAGGGTTCCGTACAATGGGCGACATTGTGGGATTTTGGGTTATTTATATTGTACGGATTTCTGTTTGACTTTGTACTCAGCAGTACTCTGTATCATCCTTTTGATATGTATATATATATCAGTTTTATGTTTTGTTTTAATCTATTGGTGTCTTGTTGTAAGATTCAGTGAACTTGTTGTCAGGCTAGGGTCAGGATCCATTGTGAGATCCTAACCCAGTAGCACCTCGAGTCCTACGGATTTAGGGTGTTACTATATTGTTATGCCTTGTTATTAGGTAGTGTTGTCCTCCAGATTGGAGTGGACCATGTTTGAGATCGTGGTTGAGACTACTACTGAGGTTGAGGTAAGTCCATAGGACTTACTTAGCTATCATCCTTATATTGGATGTATGCATAAGTGATGTTTGTTATATGCGATATGGTTCATTACCGACCTATGATATATTGACCGCCCATTGTAGTGGCTGTGACAACTTGTCTTTCATCCCGTAGTGGAGTCTGGAAAGTTCTTTGTACCCCCTTTCTCTAGGAAGGTGAGGTTAGAGGTTGAGCTTTGGATCGGACATGTAGACTCAGCTGTGGAGTCTATTAGATGTCCAACGGATAGACAAATTGAGTTGGTACAGACTATGTTCAGAGATTTGGCACGACACTGGTGGAGGTCTATACGGAGTCAAGTTAGTAGTTATGATCAGATGAGGACCCTGATTAGAGAGCGTTTCTGCCCTGCCGTACTGAGGAGGGAGAAACTGCGAGATTTTGTCGAGGCTGGGTTTGAGGATGTACAAGTCTCAGAGGCTATCATGAGATTTCAGGAGGAGCTGGCATTGTTGGGTCCAACTGCACCTTCTGTAGATCAGCATGTATATCTGTTTTCCCGACGACTGAGGGATACTACCGGACCTATATGGCGGGTTTCCACTGTGATTCCCTGATGGATTATCATGACAAAGCTTCCGACTATGAGAGGGAGCGAGCTGGACAGAGGAGAGCTTATCAGACCGGAGGGTCTGAGAAGAGGCAGCGTACTGGGCAGACTAGTGGTACTGGTGGAGCGGTTGGTATCGGGCGAGGTCCGAGGCGCCAGAGTTATTCCTCGTCTGCACCGGTTGCAGATAGGGGACGTCAGTGTTATAACTGTGGTGATCCAGGACATATGAGGTCAGAGTGCACGAGGCCACTAGTGACTTGCTACACCTGTGGTAGACAGGGTCACAGAGCTGTTTACTACCGACAGGGCGGAGCTTCATCTCAACAGGGTTCTTCTCCTGCTAGTGCAGCGGGAGGTGGGCAAAGACCACCTCAGCAGCAACAGACTCAAGGACAGCAGAGGGTCCCAGATCGCCCTACGACTCAGGGATCTGCTCCTGGGCCGAGTAGAGGCAGAGGTCGTGGTGGGAGCACCACTGATACCAAAGGGCCACAGGGTCGAGTTTTTGAGTTGAGGAGTGCAGAGGAGCCAGCTGCACCGACTGCTATAGGTACCATTTTGATTCATAGTTTACCTGTTAGAGTCTTATTTGATACTGGTGCTACACATTCTTTTATTTCTGATGCCTGTGTAGAGAGTTTGAGTTTATATACGGTTGAGGGGATGCCCTTTATTATAGGGTTACCCGATGGTGGTAGGGTCAGAGGTACCCGTGAGATTCATAGTTGTCCCATTTCTATAGGGACCCGTGTGTTACTAGTTGACTTCTTTGTCATGCCATTAGAGGATGAAGAAGTCATACTAGGTATGGATTGGATGGATAGGCATCAGGCAGTCTTAGATGTAGGTAGGAGGACTGTTACCCTCTCTACCGAGTTAGGCCAGATAGAGGTTTTCCGAGGTTAGGACCTTGGAAAGACAGGCGCAACTATTAGTGTTATACGGGCAGCGAGACTGATTGCACAGGGTTGTGAGGCCTTCTGGTGTTATGCCATGAAGGAGGGGGAGAGTCCAACACTAGAGGATATCCCAGTTGTTTGTGATCTTGCAGATGTATTTGCTGAGCCGTCCAGTTTGCCGCCTCAGAGGAGTGTGGATTTCAGTATTGAGTTAGAGCCTGGTACAAGACCGATCTCGAAGGCCCCATATCGGATGGCGCCTGTTGAGATGTTAGAGCTGAAGAAGCAACTCGAGGAGTTGACTGAGAAGGGTTTTATCCGCCCTAGTGTATCCCCATGGGGAGCACCTGTCCTCTTCGTACGGAAGAAGGACGGATCGTTGAGACTATGTATAGGTTACAGAAAGCTGAACAAGGTAACCATCAAGAACAAGTATCCATTGCCACGCATTGATGACTTGTTAGATCAGATTCAGGGAGCGACAGTATTCTCCAGGATTGACCTGCGCTCAGGATATCACCAGCTGAGGGTGAGAGAGAAGGATGTGCACAAGACAGCATTCCGGACCATATATGGACACTACGAGTTTGTAGTGATGCCATTTGGACTTACGAATGCCCCAAAAGTTTTTATGGAGTTGATGAACAACATCTTCATCGACTTCTTGGATCAGTTTGTGGTGGTCTTCATAGATGATATTCTGGTGTACTCTCGCAGTAGAAAGGAGCATGCAGGACAACTGAGGACTGTATTGCAGGTTTTACGAGATAGAGAACTTTATGCTAAGTTCTCTAAGTGCGAATTCTGGATGCCAGAAGTAGCATTCCTTGGTCACATTGTTTCCGCCGAGGGGATCAAGGTTGATCCGGCGAAGATAGAGGCGGTAGCAGCATGGACTACCCCGACGAACGTCAAGGAAGTACGTAGCTTCCTTGGCCTAGCCGGTTATTACAGACGCTTCGTGGAGGGATTCTCTGTGATTGCCCGTCCACTGACGAGTCTGCTGAGGAAGACTACTCGGTTTGTGTGGTCTGAGTAGTGTATGTAGAGTTTTGAGGAGCTGAAGAGCCGTCTGACTTTTGCTCCTATTTTGGCACAACCAGAGGGTACAAAGGATTTTGTGGTATACAGTGATGCATCCAAGCTAGGCTTGGGATGTGTATTGAGGCAGCGGGGCAAAGTGATTGCTTATGCGTCTCGACAGCTGAAGACGTATGAGGAGAACTACCCGACTCACGATATGGAGTTGGAAGCGGTAGTTCATGCACTGAAGATCTGGAGACATTACCTGTATGGTGCTACATGTCAGATCTTCACAAACCATAAGAGTCTGAAGTATATTTTCACGCAGCGGGAATTGAATAACCGCCAACGTAGGTGGCTCGAGCTGATCAAGGATTTTGATCTAGAGATCCTGTACCATCCGGGGAAGGCGAACGTAGTCGCCGACACCCTGAGCAGGAAGACGCCTCGAGAGCAGGCGATTGCGAGGCTGACAGTTCAGCAACAGTTACAGAGGGATTTGATCTGGTTAGAGTTGGACATCCAGTTTCCTGATGAGGATGCCCGGTTGAGTACTTTAGAGGTTCTTCATGATTTGTTGAGCGAGATTCAACAGAAGCAGGAGACTTGCCCGATCTTGATGAGGATCAGAGAGGATGTCTCGGGATGAGGCACCACAATTTCTTCTAGGAGCAGATGGATTATTGAGACGCCGCGGTCGCGTCTGCGTACCCGCTGATGCGGAGTTGCGCCAAAGGATATTACAGGAGGCTCACTGTACACCTTACTCTGTATACCCAGGTACGAGTAAGATGTATCAGGACTTGAGACGTTCATATTGGTGGGAGGGCTGAAGCCCGATGTGGCCAGATTTGTGGCACAGTGTGCGACCTGCCAGCAGGTTAAGATAGAGCATTGTAAACCTGGAGGTGAGCTCCATCCACTTCCTGTTCTACAGAGGAAGTGGGAGGACGTCACCATGGACTTTGTGACTGGGCTGAGGCTGAGCCGGAGTTTTGATGTTATCTGGGTTATAGTAGACAGATTGACGAAGACGGCACGTTTCATCCCTATTCGGGAAACGTGGCCAGTGAGCAGATTAGCAGAGGAGTACACTAGGAAGATAGTGAGACTCCATGGTGTATCGAGGACGATCGTCTCAGACAGAGATGGACGATTTACCTCGAGGTTTTGGCAACAGATTTAGACTGCCCTGGGGACGAGTTTGCATTTTACTACTGCGGTTCTTCCTCAGACAAACGGTCAGTTAGAGAGGACCATTCAGACACTGGAAGATATGTTGCGAGCCTGTGTGTTGGATTGGGGACAAGTGTGGACGGATCATCTCCCACTAGTTGAGTTCTCATACAACAACAGCTGACATGCATCTATTGGGATGGCCCCATATGATGCACTGTATGGACAGAGATGTCGTACTCCGTTATGCTGGGATGAGCCGAGCAATGTTAGTGGTTTGACACCTGATCATATTCAGGATAATGTTGCTCGAGTAGCACTGATTAGAGAGCGGATGCTGACTGCTCAGAGCCGTCAGAAGTCCTATGCAGATAGGAGGCGTAGACCTCTAGAGTTCAAAGTAGGAGCCCATGTGTGGCTGAGAGTGTCCCCGACACGAGGTGTTAGACGCTTTGGCATTAAGGGGAAGCTGAGTCCCCGATATGTTGGACCGTTCGAGATTCTGGATCGGGTTGGGAGTGCAGCATACAGATTGGCTTTGCCTCCAAGATTAGAGGGTGTTCACCCTATCTTTCACGTGTCTCGGCTGAGGGAGTACATACCAGATCCGAGACATATCGTGAGTTATGATGATTTGGTGGTTGAGTCGGACCACACTTTTGTTGAGAACCCGATTGCAGTCATAGAACGAGGTATGAGACGCCTACGTTCGAAGGACATTCCTATGCTGAGGATACAGTGGTCGAGACGTGGACCTGATGGGGCTACATGGGAGACTGAGGATTGTATCCAGAGTTCTATGCCGAGATAGATGTACCTGTAGGATCGACGAGTAGATCTTAGTACTATCTTGGTGAGTGTTATGCTTATGCGCTTATATGCCATGCTGTGTTTATTTTCGTACTAGCTTGATGTGATATGTGATCTTATTAGATCTTGTTATGCTAGTGCGATTTTGTTTATAGCTGAAGATGGTTCTTTCCTCCATGCTATTGTGATGTGATAGGTTTAGCTGGAGATGGTTCTTTCCTCCATGCTATTTTGGATGGACATAGTAGTGCTGAAGATGTTTTTCCTCCATGCCCTTTCGTTATGAGTATGATACGGCTAGAGATGTTCTCCCTCTATGCCCTTGTGATGTGATGATGTTTTGGCTAGAGATGTTTTTCCTCTATGCCTTGGATAGTATAGTGATCTATGGCTGGAGATGATGAGTTCCTCCATGCTCGTGTTTGAGGTTATAGAGAGAGTGTACCTCGGCTTTTGAGTCCGAGTGGTTTCAGGACTTTACAAGTTTCGAAACGAAACTTGTTTTTAGGGGGTGAGATGTAAGAGCCTTAGTCTTTTGGACCGAGTTTGCCTTAGCCGAGATTTGACTTTAGCCGCCCCCGCGGGCTTGTGTGCCGCCCCAGCGGGTTCCCGCTCCGGCGGCCCAGGGAACCGCCCCCGCGGTTTCTTGCGGTTGTAACCGGTTTTGTTGACCAATTGATCGTGCTTTACCTTCCCTTCCTTAGCTCTTCCTTTCCTTGCTGAGCAAGGGTTTCTTCTTCACTTCTTTCATCAGCTTCCCTTACGTTCTTCTTCCCTTCCTTTCCCTTCTTGATCTTGCTTGAGAGTTTCTTGGAGTTTGATAGAGTTTTGGTGTGGCTTTGTGTTGCTGAATGTTGTGTGCATGTTTGCTGAGCTTCAGATGTCAGATGAGAGTGTTTTGTACTTTCCTTGGGTGATCACAACAGTAGAGGTGAGCTTCTTGCTTCTCCTTCCTTTCTTTCTTTCTTGTTCTTCCTCTTTAGCTTAGGATTAGATGAATTGAATGTAGATTGATGTTGGAATGTGTATGCACATGTATGTGTATGACTTTGGAATGGATAAGACGTGATTTGATCACGTGAAGAGCCGAAGAGGAATCGCGGGGTCACTTTTTGCACTGTCGCCGCCGCCGCGCCTGGAAGCCGTCGCCCCTGCGGAAGCTGTGTCACAGCGCCTGCGCCGTGCCTGCGTTGCCTGCAGCCACTGTCACCGCGCCTGCGGCTGAGCCTTGCCGCGCCTGCGGGTTGCATTGCTCCGCCCTTGCGTCTCTCTTGTCACGCAGGTGCGTCTTGTCCCGGGTCTACCTAGAGTTAGGTAGATCCTTTCCTTTCCTAGTATGAGCGGTTTAGTGGCATGCTAGGTATGTGTATGAGGATAGAATGAGGATGATCATGATACCGTTTATGCCGGTTATGGCTTTGAGGTTTATGAGTTAATACGATCCTTATGGATCCCTTGGGTCTAGGTGTGACCCTTTGATGGATATGAGTTGATATATTGTTATGTCTTGTTATTAGGCAGTGTTGTCCTCCAGATTGGAGTGGACCGTATTTGAGATCGTGGTTGAGACTACTACTGAGGTTGAGGTAAGTCCATAGGACTGACTTAGCTACCATCCTTATATTGGATGTATGCATGAGTGGTGTTTGTTATATGCTTTATAGCATGCGATATGGTTCATTACCGACCTATGATATATTGACCGCCCATTGTAGTGGATGTGACAACTTGCCTTTCATCCCGTAGTGGAGTCTGGAAAGTTCGCTGTAGTCTAGTTAGATCTGGTATACGGGAAGGGCATTGACCACTCCTTATGGTAAACGGGAAGGTGCGTTGATACCACTCCAGCTAGCTATTGCACTCAGAGGCGAGGATTATATACATTCCTCGTGTCATATATATTCATATGCAGATATGCATACTATTTGAGTGTTGGACCTTATAAAGATAATTAACCGGGTAAATGTGTGATAGCATGATGATGTGTTTATTATTCCTGACGTGTGTTTGTGCTCTTGCATCTCTATATATATGTGTATGGTTAGCTAACGGTTTTATACCGTGTTGTAGATCCTTTGCAGGTTAGGATAGCTGCAGAGTGATCCAGAGAGGGTGATCCGCTGAGGGCTCCGTACACTGGGCGTTATTGTGGGATATGGAACATTTTGTTATGTACAGTTACGTTTTATTTGTACTCACCGGTACTTCTGTATCACCTTTTGATATTTATATATATCAGTTTCATGTTTTGGTTTTAATCTATATGTGCCTTGTTGTAAGATTCAGTGAACTTGTTGTCAGGCTAGGGTCATATATTGAGCTCTAACTATTATATATTGAAAAAATAGTACAAAGATGGTTTAAACTCTTGACTAATTGCACCATATATTGAGCTCTAACTATTATGACAACTTACAAGTACTCTTTTGTTTCTTAAACCAACTAAAAATAAGTATTATTAGGTCTCAAATAAACTAGAGGTCTGTGTTGTTGGGTCGAATGACACCCTTGTTGGACGAGTATGCTTATTTCTTATTGCGCAAATCACACCTTATCTATGAAATTTACATCATATATTATTTTAGGGAAATTTCTCGTGGTGCCCATGAAAAATTGTAATTTTTATTTGGTAACCAATTGTTTTTGGAATTTCTTGCGGTGCCCACAAGATTTTGTTTAACTAATCTTCATGCCCATTCACAAATTTTCCATCCAACAATGTTAAGTTATTTTTAGATAAAATTAGTTACAATAAATTTAACCAAACTGAAATTCAATTTTAAAACAAATTCAATTTTAAAACAAATCAAATTTATTCAATCTAATCAATTTGAGTTTTAGTGAATATTTTAAATCGGACTATGCAAATTTTTTAACAATATTAAGGAGATAATTAATAAGTAACTTAATTTAAGTAGTTAAAATGATCGACAAATAAAATAATAAAAAGGGTATTACCTTAATAAAAAAGTATCTTAGTTATAATTTATTAGCCATTAAATATACTAGAAATTTAAATGTACAAAGTATTTTCTAGAAAGTGCAAGGTATTTTCTAGCAAAATTATACATATATCTATGTATTGTTTAGTGTATTATTTTATTTGTTGATCAACTATTTAAATTAAGTTACTTATTAAATACCTTGTTAATGTTGTGAAATATTTTGCATGGTCCAATTTAAAATCTTCACTAAAGTCCACCTTTATTAAATTAAATAACATTGATTTGTTTTAAAAATAAAATTATTTTAAAATAAATTTAATTTTGTCTTTATTAATTGAAACTAATTTATAATTAATTATATCACTTAACATCTTGGATGGAAAATTGGATAGAAAATAAGAGAATGGGCATGAAGATTAGTTAAACAAAACCTTGTGGGCACCACAAGGAATTCCAAAAACAATTGGTTACCAAATAAAAATTACAATTCCTTATGGACATCATGAGGAATTTCCCATTATTTTATATCTATTTAGAACGTGTTAAAAAATTTCGTATGTCTTATTATACATTGGGTTAAGGGAGTCACCATCCATAGTCCTTTGTGAACATTGGAACGGTGATAATTCATGAAATTTTAATGTAATTATATATTATCTAAGTATTAAAATTGTTTATATAAAAAATATTTTAGGCATGAAATTTTATACATCATTAATATAAAAAAAAATCTATATTGGGTGATGAGTGCAAAGATGGTTAAATGTCATGGGTACGAGCTATGGTCGGATGATGGGTCGGGTGATGCTCATCCATATTTAACCCGTCCCATTACCCGTTACCGGATTTTCACCCTTATCTTAACGGATTTTCACCCATTTTTCCGGGACTGGTTTTCGGACATCCATTGAATGCGGATGAAAATGTCATTCCTGAATGCACCACTCTTAATCACGTAATTGTTGAAAATTGAGAATGAAATTGTGGAATAGAGTATAAAAGGGTTCAACTTTAGTTTATAGAACTACATAAGATACCATCAAATATTTTGTGTATTGTGTGTTATAAAAACGATCACGTATCTTCTTATTCTTCTCTTATTTATCTTTCTTTTTATTTTCTTATTCTATTCTAAGGAGAAAAAAGTAAAGTAACAATATGTTATAACGTGGATATGGAGTGAAAAAATTAAAACGCAAAGGACATCAACCGAAAAAATAAAACTTAGTAATTATAAAATTTAAAAAAAACCCTTTAAGGGTACCTAATTTTCCCTTACATGAAAATTTCCAAATATAAAATACTGCGACTTTTATATTGGGCTATATAGTAAATAGGGCTGAACTATATTGGCCATAGAGAGGCGTAGGAACGCAAGTCGGAGGAGCAGATTTAACGCACACCGTAAACCCAATCGTTTATCTCTCTCCAAAGTCCAACCTCTTTCCATGGCTTTCAAGGTCGACCAAGAGGCGAGCATATAGCAGTTTGTCTCAATCTACAATATGCAGAAGGTATAACAATTGTTATTTTCATTTTATTTTTTTTGAATCAAACTGATCGTTTCCTGGAAAAGCTTGAGATTCGATTGACAGACAAACAATTTCATCCGGCTATTTTTCAAAGAATGCTTCTTATTTTCTTTCGATTACACAGCCTATGATGTTATCTTTCAAGTAGTTATGACTAGCTGGATTTCATCTCTTGATGATAGTAGCCTTTGATTTTTAAATGTCCCAGATTGGGCTTCATTGCTGGATTAGTTGAAGACCATAAGTTTAGTTCGTCTGGCGATTAATTCCTTTCAGATTCCTTCTCCTTTTTGAGTTGGGATTCAGGTTGAGGTATCATTCAACAAGGTACCGTCTAGATCGATTCCCTCTGTGAAATTGCACTTGCTTATTTTCTGATTGGTGAATAGCTGCAAGCTTGTAGTTGTCAAAAATTTGAATTTACTTGAGTTTTGTTTAGCAGTGGAATAGTGGAATTGCTGATTGAGATTATTTTGAATTCCTTGCAGTAATATGTTATACTTAACAAGCATCCTATGACTGTGGACTATAAGTTTTTGCTTAGTAATAGTGTTTTATCTTTCAAAAATTATAGAAAGATGGTGAAACAGCAACACTGTTCTGCTTAATTACTTCTTTCGGCTAATTTCCTCAATTTTGAAAAGGACGAGCAACCATACCGTTATAAACGTGTAAACGACTTTAGAGTGGAATTTAAAAAAATTTGGTGCCATTATGGGATAAAAGTGTATCAAATTGGTACATTTTTTTTTATCAAGGTACTAGTGTACTACTAATTTGACACATGTGCCCTATATATTAAACAGTTTTTGTTTTCAAATTTTGGTTAACTATGACTGTGGAATAGAAGTTTTTTGCTTAGTAATGGTGTTTTATCTTATAAAAATAGAGAAAGATGGTGAAACAGCAACACTGTTCTGCTTAATTACTTCTTTCAGCTAATTTCCTCAAATTTGAAAAGGACGAGCAGCCATACCGTTATAAACGACTTTAGAGTGGAATTTAAAAAAACTTGGTGCCATTATGGGATAAAAGTTGTATGAAATTGGTACATTTTTTATCAAGGTACTAGTGTACTACTAATTTGACGCACGTGCCCTATATGTTAAACAATTTTTGTTTTCAAATTTTGGTTAACTATAAACAAAACCATCAGCCATTGACAGAGAAGACCATTAGCTGAGACAACTAACTTACCAGATTCACCACCTACACTGAACTAAATGCCCTATTAGAAGAAAAGATCAAAAATTTATTATCTATCTGATTAGGTAAATTATATGGCTAGTTTAGTTAAAAAATTTATCTTTTTAATGTGCAAAGTCTCAAGTTTATTAACAATGCAAGTCAATGAGATTTTTTTTTCCCTCTCATCAGCCAACAAATAATCTATCCCCAAACAATGTAACTAACTACAAAGAATGGAAAAGCCTAATGTTGTTTACCTTTGGAGTACTTTATATTATAGAGAAAGGAGTGCCTTCAAGAAGAGCAGCTAAAAATTTACATTGTCCTCAGACATGAATGTAAACTTCATTTTGGTTGAATAAAGGATAGGATTTAGCTACACCCTGGCATATTAATATCATATTATACCAAAATTGAAAAGATCAGCAAAATATTGTGGGTGTGACCGTTGAATTCACTTATAGAATTTCTCGATGGTGGACTAACATAAAATCCACAAATAGCAACAATGACAGTTGACTAGTTGAGTATGCTAAAGAAGCCCAAGATGTATGAGCTCATTAAATTACATGATATTCGGAAAACTACTCTAATTAAGTGGTTTTGGTTTAATTAATAGGAACATCAGTGAATAAAATTATACCCGAATATTTTGTGAAGTTAAATTTAATTTGTGCAAATGTCAGTATGTATATATTTTGGGAATGTTTTGTGTGATTTCCGATAAATTTGTGTTTTTGGCAATTGATGTTACGTCGGTAAATTCAGTTTTTTTTTTTAAGTCTTTGTTCAGTTTTTTTTTGTGTGTGTAATTTCCAAAACATTTGTGCTAGTATGTGTTCAGTTTCTGTGAAATTGGTAAACCCAGTATTTTGTGTAATATGTGATAGGTTTGTGTAAAATCGTTTGTATAATTGTACTAAAATTTAATTTATTTTGGACAAGAAAATAAATCGAGAAGATTTTGTGGAAAAGATATGGAAGTTGCAAATTAAATAGAGAATATATTTTTTAATATTCAAAAGTAATGGAAAAGATGTGGTAGTTTTTTATGAAATTTATACAAGGTAGATAGTGTGAGTAACATAGGTTAGAGAATTATTAGGGTTAGTATTGGGTTTATGTAAATAAAAAAGACACTTCTGCATAAATGTTTTTAGCCTTTATGATCCATAATTAGTAGATTATAGCACACTCCGAATTCACCCGAATGGGTCTTGGGGGTCATATACAATCCATGTTATTCTTCTGGCAAGAAAATGTACCAATTTCAACCAAAATCTTTTGAATACCAATTCATCGCCGATAGTGATGCTCATTATTGTACCTAGTTGGCTAAATCTGCCATGAAGAAACTTAGAAGCAATGCGGTGTTCATGCTTCATATGCTCATTATGATCAGTTTTTCAGTGGGGTTTCTATAAATTAAAGGCCATGTCCATTATGGATGTCCAATAAATCATATCTGCAACATCTTCATCAGTAGCTGTATCAAACCTTCCAAATCAATGATGTTGTCATGACAACCTCTATTCATTGTTTTCAAATGCTCCATGCCCACATCACTTTATTTCCTGCCTCTAATTGTATTTCATCTTCATTTCCTTTGTTAAAAGTTTTGGGAGGTTTTTGGATGCCATGGTGTAGTCTAAATAGAACATGCGTATCTCGTCGAATTTGCATGGCACTTGACATTGAATAAACCATTTTTGCTTCCCAGCAAAAGATATTAGATGATCTTTGACTGTCCATGATGATAAGTGCAGAATCGATCTCCGAAATAATCATCTAAAATCCTCTTATATAATCTTCCTCTACATCATTTCCTCCAACTTTTTTCTTTTTATTATAATGATAATAATTAAAAGTCACTAACCAGACTCAAAGGACGATCAGAAACAGTATATTAGAGAAATTTATCTTGTAAGACATTCCTGAGTTTGACTATTACCTCATCCTCTGCTTTCAACAAGTTTCTCCAATTGAATTTCCAACTGTTCAGTATATCTGTTATATTAACCAATAATTTTAGTTATCTGTAACTTATTGTACTTTTCAGAAAAAATGTTGGGGGCAGTGAGGGCATCTTTGATGCATGGAAGGAATATCAGAAGGGATGCTTTGAGGCATTGGGGCTTGGTCAGTCCAGTGACCAACCCTATTGCATTCCCACGCTATGAATCCTCTACAACTGAATCAAAACCTATTGGCAGGGGAAATGGCAATGACCATCTTTTCAGGGAAGGTGACAGAATATCACATTCAGAGGTCAAGAATCTAATGAGGTTAGGTAACGTGGATGCACTTAAGATGAAGTTGGGAATGGAAGGAAAGGATATTATTGGTTATTCAGAGCTTTTGAAAGCTTGTGAAAGCATGGGTGTAGCTAGATCTCTTGATGAAGCCACTTCTATTGCTGAAGCACTAGATGAGGCTGGTGTCGTCCTCCTTTTTGGAGATAAGGTCTACCTTCATCCACATAAGGTATTCTCCTTTTTTTTAATGCTTATACCTCGTCGTGCATGCAGCTGCTCATTCTTGGGTTCTACTTACTGTTATGTTTTAGTACCTGTGTTGTAATGCATTTTATCTTTAGAAGGAATCAGTATGCAGGCACGGCTTTAGGGGTAAACTGAGGTTTGCTACAATCTACCCATATGAGAAATAAATATGGAACCTTGTTGGCATAGTGGTATTAAGAGTTGATGAGTCTTGTTGGTCATTTTATATCTTTCTTTTTTTTCATTTTCAGCCCAAATAAAAATGGGAAAAAGACCTAAAGATTTCACATGTTAAAACTATTACAAAATTAATATCTTCTAAAAAGATATACTAAAACCCATAAGAAAAACAACTCTATTTTCGTTTAGTCTTTTGTTATTTCAATTAATTTTATCACTCCTCTTTAACTATAAAAACACGGTAACAAAAGATTTTTTTAATGTTATTTAGCCTACCCAAGTTTTGAATCCTGGATCCATCCCTACTAGTATGCTAGTTAAATGTGGCCTTCTCTGGAAGAACAATACTATCATGTGCTACAAATAAACAAACAAAAAAGATGATTATGGAAGATGTGTGATGTTTGTTGTGCACATTTTTTAGCATTTGAAGTTATCAAAAAATGTAGCATTGGAAGTTTAACTAAGAAAGGCATATTTTGAGGCTAGTGATTGACTTGCATCCTTGATCATCTACTTTTGTGTCGTACAAGATCATTGGAAGTATTCACTGTGGATGTCAGGGTGTTTTATGTTGCTGATTTGTTTCTGCATTCAGGTTGTTGATCTGATAAGGAGGTCAGTACCGCTTGCCTTAACTGCTGAAGATGACCCTAGGAGGGAAGAGCTCAAGAAACTGCAGGAGGAAAAGGAAAAGCTTGATAAGTTGGCACATAAACAGGTTCGTCGTATCCTCTGGTCAGGACTGGGCATTGCTGTAATGCAGGTGGGCCTCTTTTTCCGCCTCACATTCTGGGAGTATTCTTGGGATGTTATGGAGCCAGTTGCCTTCTTTTCTACGGCTACCGGCTTAATTGTTGGTTATGCCTACTTCCTTCTTACTTCAAGAGATCCTACTTACCAAGATTTTATGGAGAGACTCTTCCTATCTAGACAGAGGAAGGTTTTTAAGAAGCACAATTTTGATGTAAAGAGGTTCAAGGAGTTGCAGGAGAAATGCGCGTGCCCTCGTGATAAAATGTCCTCGAACGAAATGAGGATTTAGATAAAAACTCATTTTTAGTGATATATAGAGGTAATAACTAGTTAAGTTGTTGGAGATGTTGTTGACTTTGTTTTGATTTTTGATAAGTTGTGTTGTGGTGCAGGAACTAATGGATGAAAAGCTGAAGATCCTAACACCGTGTTTTTGACTTCTCTCATACAACTGATACAAGGCTAGTCAATCTAACAGAATAGTACCGATAGAGATCACTTTTTGTCATTTTTGTCGATTCCTATGTTTGAGTTGCGAACATAGTATATGTAGAGGTCTAAACTTGACAAGGTTGCTGTCAAGTTTACTCCCCTAAACTCATTAAATTAAACAATGCATTCAGTTTTCCATTTGACACTGGTGTACGAAACCATTCAATTCGTCAAGCAGCTTCTACGCATCTATATACCTTTACTACAATAGGGGGCTTATGCTGACGCCTCACAATTTTTCTCGAAATAATTTATTTTTACTAAATTACTAATTAAGCAAATAAAATTTTTATTATTATTAAAACTATATTCTATAAATAAATGTGTTGGTTACCTTTGTAAACATAAAGGTAAAATTTGATCAATTACAATCTTGTTAGTCACAAAAATAAAACTCTCATATAACTTATTTTCTACTCATGTTCCTATAAGCTATTAATTATTTTTTTTCATTGTTGTGTCTCAATGTAATATCATAATCAGGCTCAACACAATAGGATCAATGTAATATCATAATCAGGCTCAACACAATAGTATCGGTGATTGAGTCATATAAAATTTTATATCATTAGGTCAATATTATTTGAGTATGTCACTAGTGTACGATTGAGTCATATAAAATTTTATATCATTAGGTCAATATTATTTGAGTATGTCACTAGTGTACGTTATTTTTTAACAAATATCCATACAAGACACTGACTATAAACTAGTTACAATTATATAATCGAAGGCCTTCATATGCAATAGCGTATCCCAGAAAAGATAGCTTCCCGCAGGTTTACAACCTAGCGTCTAGTGACAAATTAGTAGAGCAAGCATCATTACACTTCAGATGCAATAGCTTTCCCTTCACACATAGTACAACAAGCCTTCTCTGTTATGATAACAGAATAACAAGCTTTAATTTAAACATACATGGATCATCATAGCACAAGAAGGAATTGACCATGAAACCAAATAATAGAACAAACCCAATCAAATGCCAAAAGTCTCTTCATAGCTTTCCCTTCTTACAAATTCACAAACGGAAGTCTATGAGTACAAATGAACATCAGTATGCAACTGAAGCTCCGGTTCCCACCATTGCTTAAGCGCATGAGCCTTCTTGAAATCCTTAGCAGGGTTTCTATTCACACTAAGACAAGCAGAAGGGATCAGGTGAGCTGCAGGCTCAGCCTCTTTACCAAGCGCATTCATCACCAACCCTCCAATCGAGTGTTGTGAAGCAAACCGACCAATTCCTCCCACCCCAAGCTGTTCCATTTTTTGTCTATGACCAAAGTATCCAATATACTCCGAACATACATGATCAGATGGATGCACAAACAAATTAGGAACCCATTTAGCCAAGGTAGCGAAAGAATCAGACACTGAACCTGACTTTGCCATCTCTTGTGGCCGTTTTGCGCTCATTGCAAATGCAAGTCCAGCTGTCACAACACTCCCAGCTATTCGAAGCCCGTGTTTTACCCTCTCATCCTTGATCTTCTCAATTGGAGCAGATAAGAAAGGCGGGTTGAAAAGAAAACACTCGAGATGAGTTCCAGCTAAAGCCATATTCTTGCCAGCCAGCAATGCCATTGCTGCTCCTAAGGAGTGACCGGTTAACCATACGTTCATGTTTTGAGCACCGGCTACTGCATCTCTGACAGCCCGGAGAGCTATCTCCACACGAGATGTCTTGTGGAGCCCGTTTCGAATGACTTGGAGGTCCAGTTGAAGGTCCCGTGAGACGGACCCACGCTTTGTTATTGTGCCTCTAAAGGCTACAATGTAGTGAGGTATCCCTTTTTTGCAGCTGCTATTGATACCGGGAGAATTCTTAAGTTCATACTCATAAATGGCGCCAAAGATTGAGTTGTCCACGTCATCAAGAAGTGGGTGGACCAATCGGAAGTGGAAGAACTCCCACCAAAGTGGGGCAAGGGCTTCTGGCCCATGGCGCTTTTCTTGTCGGTCTCGCTCAATAATGTAGACGCCTCCTACAAGTGCGGCAGTAACAGATCTTCTATGATGATCATTATCCCTGAAAATTAAAAATTAAGAAACAACTTACCCTCATCTGTACAATTAGTATCAATAAGAAACCATCTAATGAGGAACTTTACATGATAATTTATATTAGAAATCATCTGTGCTGGCCTCTGGGAGAGTATTTGCCTTTTTTCCATATTTGATAACAAATGATGCATTACATATCTGTAAAACCTTCATACAGGATTGCATATGTATGTTAGAATAGACTTACCAATCAACAACTGTGAGGTGTGTAGGCCCTATACTATTGAAATCCTCCTTTTCATCAGCCATGAAATCTTCCCTTCTCTTGTAACTTCACAAGCTTGAATCTGTCCACAAAATATATACAAATAGCAGAAAATCAGGGAATGTTCACCTCGGAAGAAGGCCGTCTTAAATGAAAATAACTCAACCAGGAACAACAAAGCTTGGTGATTGCAAGATGAAAAATGCAAGCAAAACCATTAACTATCTAATTCAAGATCTAAGTTAAGCATAGCCTAATTAATTAAAGAAACTGTGTCTAGAAGATGCAATGGTGCATTACAAATGAACACACACAAAGAAAAGCCTATTGGTCATATGACCAAATAATTTAAGCATGTTCATTTTAGTGACATATTTGAATGACATGCCCATAAATTTTGCAGGAGATCAATAGATCATGTAGGTGTGCGTAAAAATGCAGTACAAACTCTACAACAACAATAATTTGCAGCTTTCCCAGCCATTTCAGGAGCACAGGTTCCAATTGCAAAAACACTAAAGGAGATAAAAGTTGGAAAACACCAAGAAAGTTTCCAAACAACAATTATCGCGTACTATTTTCAAAAATATTAAAAAATAATTGCTGGATCTAATTACAGTTTAGGGTATTCTGACCATTTAATTGATATAAAAACCCTCAATCTAACTAATCTCCTATAAAAAAATTCAGAACAACAATGAAACTCAGGTATCGAATCAACATATATTTATTTATTTCTGTTCACAAATAGAGAGAATCTCGTCTTTGAGTAAAAACCAGTAATTAAAAAATCTGAAAATGAACCTTGTTCATCGTTACTGTAACGATGATCCTCACGAAACGATTAATTTGTTTCCCGTGGATCAAAATGGTATGAGTGGGTTGAGCCCGACAACTAAGATAATCCGTCATGGAGGGCAAGAAGTATTATCGGAACATAAAAAGCGAGGAATCCAAAATGTACCTTAAAAGAGAAGCAGATCTGGGAATCTAGGTTTGTCTAGGAGGCGGAGGAAGAACGTCGAGGCATATTCTTTGACTCGGCAACCGTTTCGCCGTGGTGGTTGGAGCTGATGGACGGTTGCCGGCTGGTTTGTTAGCTCGGAAAAGGGAAGTAGGTAACCCAAGACACGGAAGAAAATGAGAGAATATTCACCTCTCCTTACGCTCGTGAGTCGTGATGCTCAATTTCTCAAAATACAAAAACGGCGTCGTACAATTGCTATTTAGTTTCTCAATCACCTTGCTCGTCCGGACAGGATCTTGATATACATATCAAGGCTGAACATGAGAATGAAATGACGAGATTGAATTCATCTCACGTTCATTCTAATTATAATATAAAAAGTGAGGAACGTAAAATGTATTTTACGGATATGATTAATCTCACCTGATTTATGCAATACTTCTTAGTTATAAGATTTAGGTAACAAGATTGTAGGTTGGTTTAGGAAAAAACAAATTAGACTCTTAGTAATTTTATATTTATTTTTAATTTTAAAAACACGGATGAAAAGAGAATTTGACATAAGTTAAAATAGAACTTTTTAAATACGATTTATTTAGGTTCGGGTTTCGGGTTTGTGGGTTCAGTTCAGATTCAGGTTTGGTTTGAGTTGAGCTTAGACTTGAGTAAATTAAAATTACCAATTAATCATTTTAATTAATCTTTATAAATAAATAGAAGAATATAATTTAACATCTAAAAAAAGACTGAATTTAGCAGGTATGTACTTTTTTTTATAGGATACCAAGTATGCATTTCTTATTCGTGAAGAAGTCATTCTTTAATAATACACAACTTCCATTATGTATCGAACTTCGGTTTTTAATACCCAACGTTACATATTCAACTTCACTTAGATTACCCAACTTCGGTTACGTAATATTAATTACCCGATTTTAATACCTAACATTACATATCTAACTTCACTTTGATTACCAAATATTAGTTATCCGATTTCAATACCAACTTCAAGAGATATACTTATATATATTTAAATTTTATTTAAAGATGTATTGTGCTAAATGGGCTGGTCTTCGTTTTTTTTGACAGATAAAAACAAATTTTGGGCTGTTAAAAAATAAATAAATAAAGTTTTACTTTTCCACTTTCCCGCACTCTGCATTCTATCTTCTCCTCTTTCTTTCTATTCTATCTTCTTGTTCGTTTTATCGTCTGTCTTCATTTCTTCTTCTCAATCCCGGCCACCGTCCCTACTCCGATACACCCTACCCTAGTACTCAGAAGAAAAATGTTGAGAAGAGCAGCTTGCCGCCTCCTCGATTCGACTCTCGCCGCTCGCCACGGGAGCATCCGTCCCTACTCCCGGTATGTTCATCCTCACTCGCTCTTTCGATCTTTCAGTCGTATTTTGAAATTTCAATTGACACAAAATTTCTGTTTCAGGTCGTCTGGGATGATTTCCCGTTTCTACTCTAGTGAAATTGGAAAACAATCGAAGTCTGACGAAGTAATTGATATTTCGACTGAAGAGAGCAAGCGGAGATTATTCAATAGGTAAGATTTCTTAAGTCAGAGTACTATGAAGGTTATCTTTTTGGTATTGTAATCATTGAAATATATATATTGTTTATTGGCGAGTGTTGGTTTTGTGGCTTTTGTAGGGTTTTGTATAGGAGCAAGCAAAGGGGATTTCTGGAATTGGATTTGGTGTTAGGGAATTGGGTGGAACAGAAGATTCGTTCCATGGATGAAAGTGGAGTTCGATCCTTGGTTAATGTCCTTGATCAGGTTCGTCTTTTACTCATATTGTACAATGTTGCTATATCAACGTTCAAATGCATCTAAGTCATGTCTCTGAATTGAATTGTATCGATTGATTATATTAGAAAGAGATTACAATGGTTTGAATGCAGAACTTCTATAATCCCTACAGACTATCAACAAAGAGTAATCCAAGACCACATGATAGATCATAGGGAAGTTACAACCTCATTGTAAGGAAGATAGAACTCAAGTACTTACAAAATACAAATTTTTCAAATTTAATCATCCGGATCCAGATTCCTATCAGTTTCTCTCCATTTGCTGTGTCATTGTTGTAAGTTGCCGACTGTGCGTTGAATTGACAGGTCTACTATTGTGATTTTGTATTGTCTTTAACTACTCACCAGCATTTCATCTGAATCTCTTATGGGTTACAGGAAAACCCTGACTTATGGCAGTGGTTATCGGGGCAAGAAGAAGCTCCTGAGACAATGCGCTCAAATCCAGTGAGATATTAATCCATTTAAAAGTTTAGCATAAAATTTCTGTATAATTCTGGATTTCACGGCAATGGACTTACATATGATATTCAATTCAGGTATTTGCCTAGAACATCAGGTACCTCTTTGGGCTATCAGTACTGATGTATGTCATAGTTGTATATATCAGAGACAAATCTAACACAATATATCCTTCTCCTTTCACCATTAAAATATCAAGTATAATGCATCAATGGAGTCAAACTTGACAATTGTGCTCAATTGAGTGGTAGAGACCTATAACTAGTTAATGGCTCATTGCTCATATTTTGATGATAGTCTTATCTGATTTCTGAGAATGAGTGAAAGAAGAATTAACAAGAAACAACCTGCTGTTTTATATATTTAGTGGATCAATAGTGCTTTCCTACATCTTTCAGGGAAACCAACAACCTTAGCTGGAGTTGGGTTTCGAGAACTATTGTGTCGCGTTTAAGATGATGGATGCTCAATGGCTCGCCAAGCGTGCATCATACATGTAATTCAACGTAAGTCGGTTTCTTCTTCTGTATCTTCTGATTTTCACTTGTGTCCAAGAAAATTTCTCATATACTCATTCAGAAGTGTTGAAATCTACAAAGGCGCAGTTAGAACAGGAACTCGAGTTGGACAACGTTTCCAACCTTGAGGATTTTCCTGCATTTAACCTCCTATCTCGGTGATTCATCTTACGGTTGCTCCAAGTTGGGAAATATGTTGATGATGCATTGGTTTGCTGTGTATTTACGTAGGATATTAACCTTTACATACTAAATTAATGGTGTTGAGAAACATGAAAGGAACGTACACGGAAATAAAAAAAATGTACATATTTTCCCATACTTTGAACTAGTGACTTGTGGTGAATGCTATAAAACCCATAAGCATTATGATACACTATCTGTGCTGCTTTGTTATTTTCAGTACATGTTGTCAAAAAATATGAATGCTATATATAAATAAATGATGATGCATTTCTTTAAGTGCACCTTTATCATCAGGATCAATTGCCAAATTCTCAGCTGCCTGCTTGAGAGAAACTTGTTTTGCCTTCAGATCTTCATCTTCTCCCAATAAACAAAAACAAAAAACAGCAGTACAGGTTAGCCTTTCAAATTAAACTACCAATTTCCAGATCAACCAAACATGAAACAGATGATGCCACCCAAGAAATTTAGAACAATATTGGATTGAAAGAAACAGGGTACTTTCATGGCTTCTCATCTCGATTTCCACTTGAGTTTTTTGCAGCCAAGGCATGGAAAATGAAATTTGGTTGGTCTATTCTTCATGTTATTCAATTCTCCCACCATTAGGAAGAAGACCATCATTAGCCATCTCAGTGATCAAGTTAAGAACTGCATCCATGTTACCTTCTTTATGGTTAATTTTCACTAAAGATTTTGCAAATTCAGCATCATTAAGCTTACAACTTCTCATTGTATCATGTATTCTTTCACCTAGCTCTTTCTCATTTCCTCTCTCAAAAGGGCTTTAAGCAATGCAATTACCGTAACAGCATGAGGCGTGAAACCTAATTGAGCCATTTCCCTGTACAAATCATATGCCTTGAGAACATCTCCACTCTTACAGTGGCCATGTATGAGAACATCATAGACTGCATTATTAGGCTTGTAACCCTTTTGATTCATGATTCGAATACTCTATCTGCTTCGTTCATTAAGCCTTTCATACAAAATCCATTAATAAGTCCATAAGCAATTTTGAATTGAGTGTTACTGCAACTTTCAATCAGAGTATTATATGTGACGTAAACAGGGACCTGGTCTTCTAAAAATAACTTCATCAAAAGCTTCTTTGCTTCTCTTGTCCGAGCTTTTTTCGTTAGTCCATTAATAAGAACACTGTATGTAACAGCATCAGGGAGAAACCCTTTCAGTGTCATCTCATTATGCAGTTATGAGCCTGCTTAATGTCACCTTCTCTACAGTAAGAATCTATCAATGTTGTATAAGTAAACTTGTCCGGTTTTAGACCAGCAGATAACATCTCATCGAAAAGATCACATGCTTGATGAAGCCTCTTATCAACGCAAAGTCCTTGTATAAGTGTCGTATAGGTTATAGTATTTGGCAAGATACCATTTGCAACCATCTCCAGCTTCATTAGGAAAGCCTTGTCTAATTCGCGGTTGTTGATGAATGCATTGTAGGTCACCTTTGAAGGCAGAAACCCACTTTCAATCATCTCTTTCAAGAACTGATAAGCTTCTTTCAGAAAAGCCAACTGATAAAATCCATCAATTAGGGTTGTATAAGTCCTCTGATTCAGTTGAAGCCCTTTACTACGCATATGATCAAGGAACTGCATTGCACGAGCCATGTTCTTAGCCTTGCACGTCCCATTGATCAAAGCTGTATAGGTCACAACATCCGGACACAGTCCATTTCTTACCATCTCTTCATGCAAAAGATGTGCCTGGTGAAAATTTCCCTCTTTGCAATAACCATTAACCATTGTGTTGTATGTCACCTCATCAGGTAAAAATACCTTTTCTTTTCATCTCACCGATCACATTATTAGCCTCCTGTATCCTTCCTCCATTGCAAAGTCCATTAATGATATCATAAGTTACCAAGCTTGGATCCATATGATTCACTGTCATTGATTTCAACATCAAAAATGCGTTTTCAATATCGCCTGCTTTACAATATGCATCCATGAGTGTGTTATAAGTAACCACACTTGGCAAACACCCATTTCTTTTCATCTGCTCAAAATACTCGACAGCCTTGCCCAATTCACCTACCCCACAACAACCCTTAATCATAATGTTGTAAGTATATATATTCGGTGAAACCCCAGTTTTCAACATATCGTTATATAATCCCTCAACCATTGATAAGGCCATCCTTGATCTGATCATGGAATCCAGAATTGAATTGTAAGACAGAACACTCGGCATGAAACCTTGATCTTTAGCAAGATCTATAGTATTCAAAGCCACGTCCAACATGTTTAAACTAGAGTAAGACTTTACCATCAAATCAAAGACAGCCGAGCTAGAACAAAAGGCATGGTAAGACTCTCTAAGGCACTTAAAGATGAAAATGAATGAGTCACCATTTGGATTGGCAGGTTTCTCTTGTTCCCTGATGAGGTTTTGTGCAATGGATTGTGCGGTTTTGAAGAGCTTGAACCTGGTGAGGATATGAAGGGCGTGACATTTGCACTGAGGATTGAAGAACTGATGAGGGGTAGCCCAGTTAAGGAACTTGAGAATTATAGTCTTGTCTGACTGTGATCGCTGGAGTAGTTGGGAAGCTGCAGCAGATGTAAATTGCAGAAGCAGGGATTGGAGCTGATGAGGATGTCTCTTAAGGAAGATGATGGCTTTGTCTTCAAGGTAGGTGTCAGTGGAGGATGAGGTAGATATAAGGTGGTGACAATTGTGGTGTAGGGTGGCTGAGGAATGGACCTTTCTAAAGATATTTGGCAATCAGGATTAGGAAAACCTACATTCATTTCCAAATACCAGCTCCAACCTCATCTCATCATCCTTAATTCCAAAGAAAAGATATTTGTAAGCTACCATGTACCAGAGAGACAAAATTATGAGATTAGGTTATCACTCTAGACTCTCTCTCGTTGTCTTCGTGCAGTGGTTTATCATTCAAATTGAGGTATGGTTTGAATGTCCACTCCAACAATCACTGCATTTCCATCTTTAGTGTCTCAAATTTGCTTTTCTATTCAGCTTCTCTAACAATTTAACTACAGCAGAAGCTAATTCATTGCTCATAGTCGCTAATAGTTTAATTTGCAATGCAAGGACTCAATTATTTCCACTAATAATAATGTATTCCCAGCAAACAAAACACTATCAGATTTCAGACATTCAACAAGTCGAAGGCAATTCACATGATGTTCAGTTCTCGATTATCTCTGTTTGCTTGAAAAAATGGAAACCAGAAAGGAAACAACAAAGAGATAAAGCAGGGAGAACACCACACCTAACGGAGAGTAAAGCAGAAGCATACAAGGCGTTGTGGTGCGCGCCTTCGCCGGATGTGCAGTGGTGTCGGTGTCGCCAGAGTTTTACCCTCTCTTCAGGAAGAATTTTTATTTATTAACAACGGAAGGTAACCTTCTTCACCAAGCATGCGTGATCAAGCCAGCAGCAGCGTGGTAAAGGCGAGCATTGGAAGAACTTGAGGCACCTCTCTTGCTACTCCTTCGATCGCACTAGTAAGCACCCTCTCTCTCTCTCTCTCTCGGATCTGAGCAGCTAGTCATCTTCCTTGCCTTCTACCCTCTCTCTAATACGTGTTCTGGATGCTCTCTTTCTTCCCCCACATACACAGTTTTACCAAGGAGCAAACAAGCTTCAAAACTCCTGCAAATTTCAGTGTTAAACCGCCAACTTCGAGGACAGTTTTAGGTACGTTTTACTTAAGTTTAATGGTTGATTTTTGGATATGTCATAGCATGCATAAGGCAGTATTTTATGTCAAAGTTATAGGAAGATCCAACGGTTGGATCGAGTTTTACGAGCTTCCAAAGTTGGTTGGTGGAAAATCGGTGTTTTGAATGAGCATGTTAGGATGTGGACTTTGGTGATTTTGTGTAGATTTGTGGTTGTGACTTTTAGAAGTGTTGATGCTTCCATTCCGTGGTAGTCATGGCCTAGTATGCATAAGAATTATTTCGGAATTTAGCGATACTAGGATCGAGATTTAGCGATACTAGGATGTCGGATCAAATCAGGTGAGTCCCTTAGACTTGCTTAGCTAACTTTGCTTATTATGTCAAAGTGTATTATTATGGTGGCGTGTGTATTCGTTGAATTAAAAAATATAACTTGACTAGGAAGACGACGCTTTTGTTTTAAGACCCAAGTGTATGTATAACGGTTTGTGGCATCACTACCCAACATTGAACCGTGAAGGCTCTCCGCGACTAGTCCATACAGTGTATACGGAGAGATGCATCGAACCATTCTTGTTGGTATACGAGCACGGAGGCGAAGGTTGGAGGATCTCCGTGCCACACAATTAAGTTGAACAAATAGATTTGAAGCACCTAATTAAAAGATAATGGTCGGGACCTTGTGTGTGCATACTGGTGTGTTTAATCTTCTGCATTGTATGTGTATGTGCCATAGTATATTCTTGTTATTAGAATTGTTAGCTAACGGTTTATACAATTGTTGTTAGACTTTGCAGTTTAGGCGACTACCGAGTGATCCGGAAAGGGATGGTCAGCCTGGTTTCCATACTAGTTATTTGGGCTTAGGTTTTTCTTTGGTGATAAGACTCGGTTATTATCTTTGGACTCTATCACTTTATATGCATGGTTGACGAACATATCTCTTTATCAATTATTTCTTTGTTTTAAGGATTTTATTCGGTTTTCTTATTTATGTCTTGTTGTAAGATCCAATGAGATTGTTGTCAAACTAAGGTCGGGACCCATTGTGAGGTCCTAGCCGCATTAATGAAAACAGAATAAAAACGGTTAAAGGAAAGGAAATGAAATATAAAAAATAGTTATGTTTAAAAGACCTCTAATATTCCATTTTAATTGCGAAACAAACATAGTTTTTTACTGGTTCGATAATTTTTTGTTTTTGGAAGTCATTCTAAACAAATACAAACGAGCCATTAGGGAGTGTTTGGTTAGAATGGTGGAAAAAATGAAATGAACATTGTTATGTTCCTTTCATGTATTAAATTACCTCAAACTTTTTATTTTAGTCGCTAAACATACATGATTTTTTATTAATACAATCATATTCCACTTTCGAATATGATTCTTAGAAAATCCAAACGAAGCTTAATATAATTGTTGAGACGTGGAAAAGAAAAAGCAAAGTATTCTACATTGACAATACGAAATCATGTGAACCTAACATAGAAGCAATAGGCAGGCCCGGCCCAAATACCGGTGCGGCCTGTTCTACTGAACAGGGCCCCGGATTTTGGGGGCCTCAATATAATTTTGCAAAAACTAACTACACACATAATTGAATGCTGGCCCAACTGGTATAAACTGTTATTGGTCTTGTTTTGGACCCGAGGTCATGGGTTCGAATCTTTTTATCCACAATTTTTAATTTCCTTGTTCTTTTAATTTCGTTTTTATTTACTTTTTAGTGTAATTATATCAATTTTATTAAAATCATTTTTAGCATATAAAATATAGTTTATATAATACTAATAATAAAAAATAAACCTTGTATTTTTTTTTCTTTTAATCTTTTTTATTTACTTGCATTACCTATATTCTTTAATTATTTCATATAATTTCAATTTTATTAAAATCATTTTTCGGCATATAAAATAATATTAACTAAAATAAACCGTGCACTTTAATTTAAAATTTTCTACGGGCATCTTTTTTTTTTTTTTTGCACGGGGCCTCCAAAATCATTGAGACGGCACTGACAATAGGGCTACTCCTCCTATTGCCAATTGGTTTTAGGATGGAACTCCGCGTGCTTGTATGTGTGGCTCACTAGACGTGTGCCCTTCACGTCGTTCGGTCCCGTGACTTCGGGAATAGCTAAAAAGAGAATGAGATGTGAAACCCGTCGAAAAAGAAAATGAATTGTGGGTGAGCTATATAAAAAAGAGATTGAGATGCTCGATCCAAGAAAGAAAAAAAAACAAATATTTGTATCAAGTGTGAACTACCATATAAGAAAAGGTAACATGTATCAAAGCAAGTCCGATCCGGTCCGTTTTTCTGACCTTCGGGGATTAGCTAAAAAAAATGAGATGTTAAACCCCGTAGAATATGAAATATTTGATGCACCTATTATTTTGTTGCCATAATGTGAGGGCAATTTTAATTTCACATCTGGTAATTTTAATTTTTGATCTCTCTTAAACTTCAACAGAAGCCCAACTAGGCTCTTAAAAGCTTTCCTTGTTCACCGTCACTTCCCCCACGTCGACACAAAATAACACAAAAGAAAGAGAACATGGCCTTGCTGTTACCCCCACAACATGTATACAAATCACATGTACATAGCCCCCCCCCCCCCCCCACAGTCCCAGCCGACACTTTCTTTCAATTATAAACAAAAGTAAATAAATAGAAAGAATCAATTCCTGTATAAAATCATATTTCTATTCCCATTACAAACCTATGTCGCTCTCTCTACTACCCATACCCATGTGTGTATAATCATATCATTTCTTTTGTACCTTTGTATTAACATCTGCAGATCCATTTACAACTATGATAATATAGCTGATTCCTGTGGAGGACTACGATGCCACTTTTTTTTTATTTTTTTTAAAATACTAATTATAAATAATAAAACCCCTAAAACCATTACCCAGAATAATTTATAAATAAAACAACAGCAGAACAATAAGTTAATGATTGACTTTTGAATCTTTGGTTGTCAGTCTGTAGAAGTATCTGGGGAGCCATAGCCATATGGATTCTGGCTCGCCCAGTTCCATTGATCCCTGCACATCTCTTCTATTCCATATTTTGCCCTGCATACCAAATTCCATTTATGAGTCAAACCTTGGAGAAGATGGTCTTTAAGAGAAAGAGACTATGTTCAATAATTTTTAAAAAGTTTTGGATTGTGACAAATAATAATGAAAAGCAAGGAGGGTAGGTAGGTGGTGTGGACTTACTTCCAGTTCAGGTCCCGCTCTGCCTTCTCTGTTGATGCATACACTGTCTCCGCATCGCCAGGTCGACGCCCAGCCATTACCATTGGAATTTTCTGTAGTTGTTAGGTGAAGAGGGAGAAAAGTAAGATTTTCCAATCAATGAAAGGAAATGAGTGAGTGATAACTGTGTCGGTTCATAACATGAAATTGTTTGGTACTACCTGTCCTGAAGCTTTCTCAAATGCTGAAACCATTTCCAAGACTGAGGTGCCTTTGCCCGTTCCCAAGTTGTATACTTCACAACCTGAAACCACATAACATCACTAAATGGTCATTTTTATTTTATTTTTTTCAAAAATGATTCTCCTACAAAAATAAAACCATATATTTGTTCATAATCTGAAAAAAATGAAAAATGATACCAAAATATATAAAAAATGAACTTTTATCCTAAAAAAATGAACAAAATTTCTCCTCACTCCTCTTTGTAAGGAACCTTCTCATCAGAACCAATATTAAGTGCATATTCCAAAGACATGGGGCATTAGCTAATGAAATCATCATATGTCAAGGAAACTAACCTAGATCAGAGTCAAAGAGCTTGTTTAATGCTGCAATGTGTCCGTGGGCTAAATCAACCACATGAATGTAGTCTCTGACCTATAAGGAAAATCGTCATCAGGAGGTATGAAACCGAGGGCCTACAAAGCCAGACAAGGCTTCAAGGATGTAAACATCATCATGTACGAATCACATCATAGTAAAAAAAGTAAAGGTACCCCAGTGCCATCCTTGGTTTTGTAATCACTCCCAAACACAGTCACAGCGGGACGTCTTCCTACAGCAACTTGCTGCACATATGGCATAAGATTGTTTGGTGTTCCATGGGGATCTTCACCAATCTGGCCACTAGGATGTGCACCAACTGGATTGAAGTATCTCAATAGAATCATCTTCCAATCAGGATCAGACCTATATACATCTCGACATATTTCCTCAATGAAAAGCTGCAAAAATCAAATTTCATTCTTTTAGCTACAGTTCGAAATAGTATAATAATGCTCCCATCATATAGAGCATACTGATCCACAAGTACCTTAGTGCGTCCATATGGATTTGCAGCAGATAAGGGAAAATCTTCAGTGCATGGAACCTCCTTTGGCCATCCATATACTGTAGCAGATGATGAAAACACAAGCTACAACAATTGCAAAGGCAACCGGTAAGACACATACTCAAGCAGAAATCAACATAATGTATGCAGCAGGCAGCCGACGGGACAATTTTACATAGAGGTATGATATAAGTGATATAGACCTACCGTCTTGCACCCATACGCAGCCATGACTTCTAACAAAGTGATAGTACCAATAAGGTTGTTGTCATAGTACAGAAGTGGCTTCTGCACGCTTTCACCAACTGCTTTCAGTCCAGCAAAGTGAACTACAGCATCAAAACTGGAGGGAAAACCAAAAAATATAAATAAAATCTGTTTATAGCAGATGATTGAAGATATAAAATGTTAAAGCCGAACATAAGGTTCAAAAAGACAGATACATGTTCAAAATTGCAATTAAAGACTAAAACGGAGATCAATTTAAATTAACTAGCTTGCTCGACGAAACTACATATGTAATCTAGTAACTAGTGCAAGGGAGAGACAGGAGTCTATATATATTTTAATTAATACATTACTTTGTTGAGGAAAAGAGTCTCTCAAGTGCAGGTCTATCCCGGAGATCCATCTGCAGGAAAGAACAAAGCAATTTAAATCATCAGACAAAGTAAGAGTAGTCAAGGGAAAAATCCAGTATCTCAATTGGTCAGACACATTAGAAATTCATCCGAGCCAAACTGATGCAATTTGAACTAATAAAACCACAAAACAAGCATACAACCCGTCTAACTGTACGCCCTCTACATTGCTTTCAAATAAGACAAAATCACTCAGTTAATTATTGGCAAAATGCAATTAGGAGAAGGTAAAGACAAAACAACGTAAAACACTTCCAGAATTAGGCAAAAATGGCCCCACCACAAGGCTTTGCAATTTTCTTTTCGGTTTAATTGTTTTGAAATGGCAAATTACGATTTTCAGTTCTGATTTCGGAACGTAATCATCAAGAAAAGACGTATCATTTTCCATAGACAACGAAATATGTCGCAGAAAGCAACTAAATTCAATTTCACGCGGAAATTGTGAGAATCTGATTGCAAGAACCAGATCTCCAACTCCAATTCAGCGAATCAAGCAGTCAAATAGCAAAACCAAATCTGTACCAGAACTTACAACGAATCGCAAAATTGAACCATCCGGCTGATCGAAACGCGTAAACAGTAAGAAAAAAAACAAATGAGTAGCAGCAGGAAGCGAATCGCAGACCTGGAAAAATGCGAGGTTATTGCCGTACTTGCCGGCGAGCTGTTTGACACGAAGAACGGCGATCTCGGATGAGTTGTCGAGACTATCAACAACTACAACATCGAATCCACCAAGTAAGAGCTGCAATGCAGTGTGGCTCCCGATGTATCCGGCTCCCCCGGTCACCAGAATCGTCCTCGCCATTGCAGTACAAAACTGAAGCTTGGAGAAAGATCCGGAGATCTAGGAAGCACAGATGGAGAAGAGAAGAACCAGGGAGAGAAGATGTTTCGCCCCAAACTGTGTAGAGAATGAAGCAATTGGAGGGTTCAAAGAGGAGAAAGCAAATTTATAGGGGAAAGAGAAAGGCGAGTGAAACGAACATTCCCATGGGGTTGAGATTCAAGCTGACTGCTTTAAAACGGACGACGAGTTGAAAGTTGAAACTCGCCCGACTTTTTTTTTGTTTTCTTCTTTTGCATTCTTTCAGATTTTTCGTGCAAATAACTTTATTTTTTATTTAAGGGAATAAAATATAAATAAAATACTGTTTGGTCTAAATAAAATACGATTGCTCTCGTCCGTCTTGTTCGTCCAACGCGATGGTGGATGATCTCATCCGTAAGGATGCCCTAGGAAAGAGAGTCTCGAGAAGATGATTTTTCCTAATTGCTTACTCTTAAAAAAAAAAATACAAATTGAGAAGGAAGTAAAGAAACAGATCAGCCACGTGGAAGGAGATGATGGCGTCACCTTAATAGCTTGATGGATCTTCGGTGGTGGTGCCGCTTTTACCATGCGAATTTTCACTGTCCTAATTTACCCAAAATTTCGGGTAGTTTTAACTTTTAAGACTTTAAACTTTTTAAGATTCTGTTTAATGGAAAATAGTCTTAAGACTTTAAACTTTTTTTAAAAAAAATTAATAAACCGGTTCGGACATAGATTAACCCCGTGTATTCAACTTATATTCAATTCCATTCCAATAACAATTTTTTGATTCAGGTCCGGTCACGCCAAAATTCTAGTCTGGACCAGAAATTGAAACATCCTAGCTAGGGGTATTTCCAAATAATAAATGTGTTAAGAAGATTTATTCACTACTTAACCAAAAAAAGGTGGTTCGCTAATTATTTTTAAGATAGTTTTAGACCTTATTTAAGATAGTTTAGACGTTATTCACAAAATGCATAATACTAGTATGTTTTTTTTCATGCCTATAAGCTGATGGAGATTAGTGTCAAAAGATATTAAGGATCCATTTGAAATTGCTAAGAATTATTTTTAAAAACGAAATATTATCGAATTAATCAAAAATCATGTTTTTTTGTGTGATTGTAATGAAATGTCTAAAATCTTTTAACAGATAAAAGTAACATAATTATATTCATTTTACTTTATTCTCTTTAACCGCTTTTATTTCATCTCTCCAATCAAATGAATACTAAGTGTGTGCTTAGTAACACGAGATTTTTAATATAGTTGAAGCTTTTAAATAGGTTTATCTTTTTATTTCACAGTTGATTGTGCAGTTTTTTTTTTTAAGGATGATCAAGCTAAAAAAAAATTGTTAATCTTGTATAGATGATTAAAAATATCTTTCAAGGACAAAGTTGTAAACAAGTTTGACAAGCTAACAAAATATATATCGTTTTAACTTTTAAAACTACCCAAAAATAATGAAAAATCTAATCAAACAAATAATTTGTACTATCAAACAAGCACAATGTTTTAAAATTTTGAAAATTACTTAAAAGACTATCAAAAAATTTACGCCGTAACATAAGAGTTTAATTTTTTTTTCTTCTTCCTTTCGGTGTACTAATGTCACGTTAAAAAGTAAGTTTAACCAAGGTGTTACCCACTTAATTTATGCCTTAGTGAGCAGTGGCGTAGCTGGGAGGGGGATGGAGGGGGCCACTTCCCCTGCTGAATGTATATAATTTTAGTAGGTGGAGTATAGGACACAAAGTCACACTAGCTCAATTGGTTATATTATAGGGAAAGGTAACCTGTATATCCACAGGTTGGGGGTTCGACTCCCTTTAGTAGCAACCTCTCTATTTTCATTTATTTTTTTCAAACGATGCACTAAGTAGGCCTTTTTAGCTTTACTATTAGCTTAATCGATCGATGAATACTTTATTAAAAATAAATTTTAATATCTCTAATTAAGGAAATATATTATATGACTAAGAGTAAATAATTCTATCATTATATCTATAAAAATTGGTAGAATAAATTTGCTCATCCTACGATCAAAGGAAAATATTTTACGAAAAAAAAAAAACTTAAACTTATAACATAAAATTCTTTTATTATTTTTTTCAATTTATCATAATTTTTTTTAATAAATATCAGTTTTACTCGTTGATTTTAATATAATATTTGAGATAAAATGTAAAAAAAGCCTTAAATGTTTGACCCCCTTACCAAAACATTCTGGCAATTTTTTTAAATAAATATCAGTTTTACTCGTTGATTTTAATATAATATTTGAGATAAAATATAAAAAAAAGCCTTAAATGTTTGACCCCTTACCAAAACGTTCTGGCTCCATCACTGTTAGTGAGGGAGATGATCAAGATTTTAATTTGTACTTTCAAATTAAGTTTATACGTTTGCAAAACGTCATATAATTTCCACTTTTCATTCAGCAAAATATTCGATTAAGTTGGCATAAGTACAGTTTAAGCCTTCCTCTTTGTTTTTTGTCTAAAGATATTTTGGTCTAACTAACTATTAAAAACCAAGGTATCAAATTACCTCGTATAAAAAAATAAAATAAAAAAGAGACTCCTCAATTAGATTTTGTTGAATTACTTCATAAATTGTGTACATTTTTTGTCCGCTCCTGTAACCTGTTGATGTCCCAACAATTTAAATTATCGCAAATTTAAGATAATATCCGTGTGGTTTGAGATTTTTGAGATTTTACCCACAAATTTTTATTCTGGATAGTTTCCTTAAATTTTCATCGTTTATGAATTTTGCCAAAATCCGCTAACCTCGTAAACATTTTGTTAACTATTTATTTGTCAAAAAGAAATAAAACAAATAATACTAAAAAAAAAGAGAAGAAGAAGAAAGAAAAGAGGAGAGATGTGCATCTCCTTTTCTCCTTCCCCTCTTTTCCATTGTCATTTTTCATATCTCTTGTTAAATAGTTTTTCATCAAAAGTTTACAAAGATTCCTTATCAAGGTTTTTCAATCTCCTAAAATCAATCATTTTATTTTCAATTGGATTTGCTATAGAGTTCGATCACAATTATGGGACTTGCGCTCGATTCTCCGGACGAAGTCAAATGTTAATATTTATGGTTGTAGATTTTTATGAGGCTACCATCGATCCTTCAATTCATCTGATCGAATCGTTTATCGATTCCAAACGCTACCTCTTCGTGTCTATTTATGATTAGCCGATTACTATATTATCTACGGACCTCAAAAGACTCCTCTTGATCGAATCGGTTGTAGATTTTTAAATTTTTATTTGTGTTTTATTTATTTTTATTTGTGTTTTTACTTTTATTTATGGGTTTTTTCTCTTAGTACCCTGTTTGAACTTTTCCTCTTGGTATCCACCAAGTTTTAAAATTCTTCTTGGTACCCTCATAGTTTTATTTATTTCCTCTTTATTCTCATTCTTAATATATTACATTAAAAATCTATTATAACATAATAAAAAATCATAATAGTAAATATAAAACTAATTATGACATCATTAAATTTAAAACTAATAAATTTATAATAGAAAAATATATCAAAAAAAATTTTCACAAGGAAACAATTTCTTTAAAAAATATTTTGACTTCTATTTTTTTTTAAAAAGTTGTAATTTTTTAAAAATATATTTTGTAAAACTAGTTTTTAAAATATTTTATTGTAAAATACTTTTTTGTAAATTATTTTGTAAACAAAATATTTTTTAAAAAATAATAATTTGTGTAAAAAAATTTTACGAAAATTAATATTTTTATAGAAATTATTTTTACAAAAATTATTTTAATTGTAAAAAATATTGTTTTTTAAAAAATTGAATGAAGATATTTTAACCTATTAAATGATATTAATTTTATTTAAAAATAAAATCCCGTCATACAATTAATCCTTTTTTTTATGACACGTAAGAATTCGGCTGCTACGTCATTGCCGAAGCTATAATTTATGCCGAAAAAAGTAAAATATATTATTTTTGGTAAATAGGTTGATAGCTTATATCGCCCATAGTAATTTTAAAAGTTAATATTATTTTGGGTTATTTTTCTTTTTCATAAATAATAAAATGATATTAACTTATTTTTGGACTCTTATATTGTTCAAGAGACAATGTAATATTGTATAAAATATTATTTAATAATATTATATTGTTAAGCAATTTAAATCACAAGGATACATCAAAAAAAATGTTTTATAAATTATTTTTTTATTAAACTTTAAAATTATACCGTGCCAAGGCAACTATACTGGTCAGTTTATACTTTACTACTTACTAGTCGTGTTTTCTAAAAAGAACTACCAAGGTACTTTTGCCTAAAGCAAATGGCTATCGTCAAATTTGGGTTCTCCAAATCTGGTATGTTGTGATTTGTAAACAAGTAACGATTTTTTTTGATAGAAATATAGGTTTCCGTGGAGGTATAACTAAAATTGTGGGCTGACTTTTATGGCTTTGTTTAATGGCGTGACATTAAGTCAGTAATGGGTTCTAGCCTAAGAATTAGGCCGTTTTAGGGGGTTCTCCTTAGAGCCAGATTTTGTCTAGTTTAATCAGTTGACCTTCTTTACCTTCTTTCTGCGTCAATGTACAACACCTTTTTTTCCCAATACTTGATCTCTACTCAAAAACACACAAATACACAATCAAGAGGAAGCTTAGCAATGGTGGCACTCACGCAGCAGCTAGCTAGCTGGCTTATGAATCACAACTACAAGATTATTATTTTTTCCATACCTTGAAAATTAGTCAAAGGTTAACCTAGCTACCTTTCCTTTGGTTCAAAGAAAGAAAAAGAAATTGCAAGTTATCAGTTTAATGCAACAAATCGTAACTCACCAGAAAATGAAAAGCATTGACATAGAAAAACAATTCATTTCTACAATAAAGTCGTTTTCATTTGTATGGACGTATATTGGAAAGAACACTAACCAAGATTCATCCTTAGTGACAACTGATTATCATGCACCAAGAATTTGAGACTGAATTTGCTATACAAGCCAAATGTGGAGATCTTTTTTTCAAAGAAGAAACCATGACGCCCAGATCCTTTAACTAGAGCAATGTGGCAATGGTTTTCTTGCGTTTTTAGATTTGTTCAGCTGAGAATGGTTCGGTGCTGAGGAGCCTTTCTACCTCATCGTTAGCCTCAGCTAGTTGTTTCCATCTCTGCATACAGAAAGAAAAGTTCAACTCAATAATCCAATTCAAATCGCAGAAATAATGACCAAAACTAAAGTGTCTACAGAGCGAGAGTTTGGGTTTGTAACTCCAAACGAATGACTTTATATTTTCAATCATGTCTCACTTATGCTTCACTTCGCCTGCCATTATGCAGAGTAGTAGGTGCTTTTCGACTTGTAGATTTACTTAGAAAACCACTACTCTACAGAATTGTTGATGTGAGCCAAGAAGATGGACTCGACTCATCAACAAAAACATTAACGACAATTGGGCTAGCCAAAATAACAAAGTTAAATCCCACAAAGACAAGGCCAGCAGCCCATCTCCAGTGTCACGTCAACGCCCCTGCTCCCATGCGTCAGCGGCCCATCTTCCGCGCAACCATGAGCCCAGAGTCTATATCGTGTCAGTGGCTCAATAATCCTCACACCCGTGCTTGGCTAACATTCACCCCTTTGCTTGGACACAACTTGCACAACCCAAATGGGCCAGCTGCCAACTTGCACCCCCTTAATCCGGACACCCTTCCGCTAGTCGGATTTGCTTCTTCGGACCACAAGATCCATGTTTTAATTTACACTAATTATATTATCTTATCTAAGGCAGATAAATAAATAAATTCTTACTAGTTGTTAGAGATAAAATTAAGAAATTAGATAGATCTTATTCTAGTTTTCATTTATATTTCATATATCCTTTTTTTCCTAGCTATTAGTATAAATAGGATTTCATATTCATTGTAATTTTCAGATTAAAGTTGATTAATATTGAACCTTGTGCCTATTTGATCAAACTTCTAAACTCACGATTGCCTTTTTAAAAAAATCGTCTAGAGAGTATTAACAAACTTAGAAATAGAACTCTCAAACAACTCCTTGGATTTCCAGCTTCAAGTGCCTATCCTAGTTGTTCGAGATCAAAGTGCTAGCCTTAGTCCTTGTTGATATTCCATGGATTAGGAGACAAATCTAGCAAGAAGAGTATAGTTCCTTGTTGATTTTCCCAAAGTTAGGAATCCAACTTAGATTGCCTTATTGAATTTACCATGGCTAGGTTTCCCCAAAGTGTACACGTGTGGACGGTCAAAACTGAGGAAGAAGAGTTCGTTCATTCTATGGAAATGTTGGGCCAACATGATTGGAGTCAAGGGTTAATACCTTGGTTCACATTAATTGTAATTTTCAGTGAGTAAAATTGTCCATTTGACCTTCAAGTGTCGCAACCTCAATCATATGGTCAAGTTTTGCATATGCTTCGTTAATGAGTGAAAACTGATACTAAGGGATTGAAATTTGATACCTCCTCAAGATTTTCCAACTCCATAATTTGCTCTATTTGACTGGCTATACTTTCCTGCACCCAAGTAAAAGCAAGCTTACAAGTCTTTCTAAATAAAGATAAATTTCCTGCAAAGAAAGAAAATGGAAAATGTGACACGCACTACATTGCTAGCAGATTCAGCTGCTGGTACGTCGGTGTCCATCTCTACCTCAATTTCAATCATTGAGGAAATCTGACAAACACACATTAAAATTATCAACAATTCATTAAGCAGAGGACGCAAGCCATTTAACTTCCTACAGAGTAAAAGAACTTACCCTAGCATAGCTATCAATCAATTCAATACGTCCCTTCAGTGAATTCTCCAAGCCTTCACGCACCCTTTTGACTCTACCTCTTCGAACACTATGACAAGTGATAGTGCCTCATGATCAATTCATTTACTTTTAAAATGTATTTATAGGCCGTTAAGATAATCTGAGAGAGGCATATATACAGCAGCACATAATTATATGAGAAATGGAGAATATAATTAACACCAAAATGAGTGACAAATGACTGAAATGAGGAAGTGGTGATCACCGATAAGAAGGTTCTCCTATTGCAAATATTTTGTTCTCCAGTTGATACATCCGAGCTAGCATCCAAACCTAGGAAATGATTCACATAAAATAGGAGGAACATAAAACTATTTCAGTTAATGATCAAATGAACCATTCCCAAAAAATTTCTTAACCGTCAGGTAGGGCCACCACTAGCAAACACTGAGCCTCAAAAATTTAACACAGTAAAAGGTGAGGTGCAGATATCAATCTAAATGCTTGGTTATGCTGTTCCTTGTCAACCATTTACAGGATTAACTGAAGACTCAAGATAATGAGTTGGCAATATATTGTATTATTCCAGCTAAGCTTACCTCATTTTCTGCAGCCACTTTAAGTTCATTGATACGGGTTTGTAGGACATCATACTGTGCTAGAAGTTTCTGCTTGATAGCTATTGCATCCACAACTCTTTGCGGAAGCTGCCATTAAACGAAGGACCAGGCAGATTATCAGGGCTTACTTATCCAATAAATTTCTCTAACACCTGTTCCAGTAAAAAAAAAGAGACCACAAAACATATGTGCATACATTCTATCAAATCGTTAAAGCCTTACTTGACTGAGCTGAGGGAAAACCACAGTGTTCAAAGTAGTTCCAATTGCAAGTGAGCCTAAAGTTGCAATTGACAGAATCTGAGGCAAATTGGGATTGATGATCCCTGATGCTGCATCACCAGTTGCCAGCACAGCAAGAAGTGGAAAGATGATTGAAGGATTAATCAAGGACAGATTACTATTTGTTGTTGGGGCTCTTAAAAGAGGAGACTCTCTTCCATCTATGTGGTTTGTGAGGCACAGAGGTTCCTCTGGATAATTTTTGCTAGCTCTTGGACTAAACTTAAAGGGGCCAACCTCTTGATAAACATTTGATGGAGTCGCTAGAGCAAGAGTCACTCTTTCACCTTCTTGGGCAGGGAGGTCAGTTGTCTCTGTGGCAAATCTATGTGTACGAGCAGCTCCGGATGGGGTTTGAATCTGAAATATAACACGCCTAGCAAGATCAAATCGAAGATAATTCAACTTAATAACCAATACAATGGATGTTTGCATCGTGTAAAGATACATTATTCGACACAGAATATTAGACGCCTTACTGAAGCAGCAATGAAGAAGAAAACAGTACCACAATGGAATGAACAGCAGCAGGTATTGGTTGCCTAATGATTTGCAAAAATTTCAACCCCCTTTTCCACGCTGGAACATCCATGCTGCGTTCGGCAGGATGAGATCCTTAGAAAATGTAAAGGTACCAGTATCAAAACCAAGTACAATATTTTATGAAACTAGAATTTATTATGACTCCCAACATTTTCATTCAAAATCACATAGGTAATTGAGCAGCCAAAACAAGTATTAATCTATTACTCAGTTACACTTTCGCACATATTGACCTCATCTTTTACATGCTGAGCTTCTTTCAATATTGTTATAGGGAATTCCAACACAGTTTACAAACATCATTTTTCAAAATGACAGCAATGAACCATCCAACTCATTAGAAATGAGCCAAAGCAAATCAGAAATTACAAAAGAGATGATCTTTAAGTTTTATAAATATCTGACATCAGAGTGGAGCTGCAGAATTTTATGTATTTCCGAATTTCATATGTATAGTATACAGCTATACAACATTTGTATGGGATTATGCAGATAGGCGATAGCCTGAAAAAGCTAAAACTGATCCACACCCTGCACAATCAACTTTGAAACATAATAAGAGAATACCAACCTGATTTCTTCCGACTCAATATTAACTATGTCTCCCGAAACAAGCTCATACTTGTAACGACATTTTGAACAAGATACAATCTGCATGATACAACAAAAGTTAAAGCGGGAGGAAGTCTAGTACGGATGGATTAACATATCTGCACATGGAAAAGTAATGATTTCATATTATAAAGTTGGGTATTTATCAATTCAAAACTGACCTTATAGACAAAATGATGAATTAAGTAAATGACTATTTAATAATGAATCGTAACAACGGAAGACATTTCGGTTTAACCAGTCGAGCTGTTACTATGAACAAAAATTTGAAGTTATACACTTTAAATTGTGCAACTTAATATCACAAATTTCATGTTAGGAAGCACAGCAAGATCATCATAGTCTTGGTGTGCATACTTGTGTCCCATGTCGAGGTTGTGCAACTGCAACAGCTATCATACAAGTTGGGCATCTTACTACTTTACCGAAAGGGACCTGCAAATGATTAAAGTGAAAATTTTCTATTAACTTGAAGTCTTCAAGACAACATTTATCACAGGGAAGGCATTAAAAAGAAAACAAAGATATTCCAAAAAAGTTGATTAGTAGAATATGTAAAGTTTATGCCAAGTTGTTCGGTCAGGTCAGAGTACTTTTAGCAATCCCTTTTATGACGAGATATCAAATAATCGTACCTCCTCACCGGGAGAAACTCTAACACGACATATATCAGCAATGACTTTGAGAGAGTCGGACACTCTCAGTGCAGCTGCAAGGCTCAGAACTAGAGTGGTAAAGGTGTTCACATCTGGCCTAGACCATTTCCATCTCTCAAGATACATACCTATATCTGCAAAACCAAGGAGATAACGATGTATGGAACACCATAAATACAACATAAGTTGGGCAATCTTATCATCTTAACTTGTAAACCATCAAATTTCATAACTCCTACAGCTCAAAGAATACTTCCAAATATATAAGCCAGAGTATTACCGAATTTACCAGACAAAACTTGAAGGTATAACTCCCACATTTACAGCTAAACCATGAGACATATTTTCAGAAATCATTGTATAAACGCCTTCTGGAATCAAATAATCACGGAAACTTCGTCTAAATTTCCAGCTTCCAAACTTTTACCTCAAAAATAGCAAAACGAAAGTCGATTGAGAAACAGAAGATACCTTGATCGAAGGTGGAACACCGCATTGCTTGGAATATTGACAACGCCAAGTCGGAATTGTTCCGCTGAATCGCAGCAGCGATGATTTTACAACAGTCAGAGCTGCTCAAAACGCCGCCGTTCCGCCCAGACTGCTCAGCGGCGATAATTTCCAATACTTGGCTCGCGTCGGTCACACTCGAAACCCTGGCCACCAAACCATCATCCAGTAGAGCTTCCACCTCCTCGACAACGACGTCGTTTCCGCTCTTTGCATGGGCTTCGGAGCACCTAGAAAGCAAGGAAGTAGAAGCAGTGTTTCTGCTGCTGCCGAGAAGGAGAAACAACAAAGTGGTTTTGGTGTTAGGAAAAGAAGAGAGGAGGTGCGGGGGAGAAGGGCGGGAGAGACGAGATAGCCATGGAGATCCCAAATTCAAAGCCATTGCCGGTGTTTCGTGTTCTTCTTGTCCGCCCTCTTTCTACTCTGTGTGAGTGACTTTGGATTGAGAATTGAGAATGAGCGGTTGGAGTTGCACCAATCATCGCTCATGCCACGAAAACGGATTGCAAGATAAAAATATGAACTCGATAAGGTACACGCGTAACTTCGGTAAATATCAAAACACCGCGGTCCATCTTCGGTATCTCTCAATGTATCCTTGTATCCCTGTTACAAAAAGTTATCCCTATTACAAAAAGTTATGGAGGGTTACAGGAGATCTCCACTGCCCGCAAACTAGGGCTCTTACTACCAAACCACTCATAAAAATGCATATTTGTGCAGAATACCCCATACAAGTTTTTTTCTTCAAACTAGGCTCTTTCTACCAAATCATTTAAACACAAACGAATTTTTAATATTACAACAATTATTTATTGGGCTTAATTTTACACAGACCCCGTAAATTTAAGGCCATATGTTGTGGCTCACTTTGCACACACTTATCGATATTTAAAGGAATATAAAAAATTTAATATATCATGCATACATGGTGTATGACTCTATGAGTATATCGATATCACAAGGAAGATACAAAATTTGATATAACGTGCATATATGGTGGATGAGTGTATCGACATCTCAAAGAATATACTAGGCGGACTATCACGAGGAAAAAGGATCAAATAAATGAAAAGTTGAGATGAATAAACAACCAGCATTAATGAAGGTGGGAAATTAAGAGGTAAAAAGGAAGAGAAATACAACCCAACCCAACCAAACCACAAACACACAAACACACAAACATGAAGAGATCTTTTTGAGATAAATCAGACAAGGCCATCATCGTCGAAAAACACATGTACAATAAAATAAGACTCCCCTAAGAAAGTGTAAAATGGGACTCGAGTAGACCTTTTCATATCCGGGCTCGAGCCGGATTAAGCCCGGCTGGCGGGCCTACAATCCTTGTCGTAGCCGGTCCGGCTGGGCGAGCGGGCCTCCGGGTACCCGTTTTATTTATTTATTTTTTAAATAAATTAAAAAACTATTTTCAATATAAATTTTATTTAAAAAATAAAGAAATATTTAAGATATTATATGTAATATACATTAAAATTATGATATTATGCTAAATATTCTATAATTATACTTAAAATTTTAAGTATATACAATATAATATATATTTTTATTTTTTATATGGGTTGACGGACTAGGCTTTTCAGCCCAGTCGGAATTCTCCCTATGTTCATATCCGCCCGTTTTCCGGACGGCCGGGCCGGGGGATATGATCAGGTCTAGACTCGAGAAATAATCTTCCATCAAAGAAGATGTCGCAATAGCCTAGGAACTACCTTTATTACTAGGCGGGGAGTCAAGTAATTCCACAACCAAATTGTGTTTTCACCAATAAAACTACTTCCAAATCAACAGGATTAATGAATTTTTAATAATCAGATAAATATCTAGAAGGAAGCTAAGAAATGGAGATTTGTTAATATGTGTCGAATGCACACCTCAAATATCTAGTCATAGAACTGAGGGGGACTTTGTCCCCTCACTTGGGGATTTGAGTGGTGGAGGCTTTGTCCTCGGGTCCGGAACGGAGATCTCCATGTCCAGTAAGCGAGTACGAAAGTTGAGGAAGACGAAGTGCCCCCTTGTCTAGGTTATGGGGCAAATGGAGTCGTTCTAGTGCAAACGTTATGATATTCGAGGTATGATATTCGAGTAGTTTGGATCGTTTGCCATTTGTTTGAGCCTTGACTGGTTAATATGATCTTAGCATATATTTTGATTTATTTGACTAATCTGGCACTTGGTTACCAAATATTATTTTTAGGGTATCGGTAATCTATATAGTGTATCGTTATTCGTGCATCCGAATCATTTGTTTCATTTCTAATATGAAACTGTTCAATAAAAATCTATTTGTTGCTACCTGCTAATTTGTACTCCTATTTTGGTGGTCTAAACCTAAAAAGAAGCCGGTGGCCCTCAAAATTGTCAAATAAAACTTACAGCACACTAGCTTCTCGCAATACCTTTTTGTACTATTGCTCAAAAGGCAGTTTCACAAAGAAATATATAATGTTATGCTTTAGGGATCAACATAGACACTGTCCTCACTTGCTGACATGACAACAACGTGAGACACCTTCAACATCCTATTCAAGCTTTCCTGGTTCAGTAGAGGTATGTGAGGCATCTGAGGCAGAAATTTGGTCAGAGAAGAGAGATGTCTAAGTATGATTAAATGAAGACTACTCCTTTCCTGAATAAGCCAGCCGTCATTCACGTTCCCCCCAGAACGCCCTTATAGCCTATACGAGATTATCCGAGCAATATACAAGCTTAGCATGAGAAATAAGAAGATACATACCCGAACTCATAGCCATGCTCCTTCATAGACAAATCCAATCCAATACCGACCTTCATCTCAGACAAATTCAAGCAAACTGCTACATACAATTTCTTGCCTTTGTCACTAGAAACATGAAAACTATGATCAAAAGACAATATCGTGCTCATTTTCATTTTCATTTTCATTTTCAACTATAACCTTAAAATAAAAACATGTCCAATACTCAATGTGAGAAATGAGTTAGCCCTTCTACATGAAGAAACAAAGGTAACACAATGCGTCATTCTGAATGAAAAACAACTTAAGTACAGAGATGTATACCAATTACCAACAAAAGACACTAAATGCTGCAAAACAACAGGGGCCATCTACTGAACAAGTCCCTTAGAAGAATAAAATCAAGATCTCTTCTTGATGAAAGCCTCGCAGAGTTCTGGCAACTCATCCTTGAAAGGAAGAACATACTTGTTCAAGAAAATTGTATCAGCAATGCTCAGGACTGAATAAAGACTAAGCTTTGTCTTAAGAAGCTTCTTCTCTATCAGCGCTTCCAAGAGAGCCTTTCTAGGCAAAACTCGGCTCTCCATCCCGTACATTAACAATTTCGGGTGAGAAGAGATGTAATCAGGCTTGTAACCAAGCTCCTTCATATAAAAATCCAGCCCAAGTCTGATCTTTGTCTCAGACAACTTCAAGCAATGGGGCAAATTTCTTGCCATTGTCATTATATCCATATGTGTCCATCCATAGCTCTTGAAAACACGGAACTTAGATTCGAGAAGATGCTTTGAGATTGAAGAAATAGCATCTAATCCGTGTAAGAACATAGCTGAGTTACGAGGAATCCCGAAATCTTCCTCAACAGTCCTAAAACTCCACTTAATCACTGCAGGAGGGTAGACCAAGTTCCTGGAATTATATAGAACAAGCTTTCTGATTCTCTCGTCTGAGAGACCATAACTTTTAAAAAGCGATACGTTTCCAAGTATTCTGTTGGGAACATTGGTGGAAACGAGCAAGAACGAACGCTTCATTGCTTTGATAACATTCTCATTAGTACCTAGAATCGATCTAAGAGTTTCAATCAAAGGTTCGATATGAGAATCTAATCTCCTCGAAAGAATTGAAGGATTTGACGCAAACACACTACCAAGGTCAGAATTGGAGAAGCCAAGGTCCAGAAAAGCCCTAACTTTAGGAGCTAGGGTTTTGTCAACATCGGTTGTAGAAAGCAGATAGGTGTTTTGGAAAGTTATATCTTTGATCTGAGATTGGCTAAAACCGATTTGTTTGAAGAAATTAACAACGGAATTAGGGTTTTCAGGAGATTTCAAGCGTCTGACCTTCTTTGATGCAACGGCTGCTTCTTCACGTGAGAAACCTAGCGAGTCCACCAAATAATCCACCATAAAATGTGCAGGCTGCTCTGGAGATGTGCACTGCGTTGAATAAAGAATAAGAGATTTGAGATGGAGGGACAAAGTTCTTGGAACGCCATTGAGCACTGTCTTCAGCATTTCTGCTCACTCGGCCTCCGAGGTAATATGAAGAGGGAAGAGAAAAATTATGAAGAATAACCCGTATGTTTGATTCCAGTGAGTTTTCTTATTAGAAAAAAAAATCATAAAAATTATTAGAGGGGTAAATTACACAAAACCACCCTTACATACATAGTTTTTTATCAATCACCTACCATATATATATTTTTTATATATTTAACCATCCTTTATTACTATTCAATTAGCATCTAGCTAGCCCTGGGCATAATCCGTCACATCCGGCCATGTTAAATCTAAACTGGTGTATTCCAGCATATCGGGCAAAACCCGCTAACTTCCTCTTGCCGTCACCATGGTTATTACTACCAAGTACTGACCTTTTTTGTATCTACTATTCTCTTTCAAAAAGGAAGAAAAGGAGTTAGATCTAACATGATGTATTCTCTAACTCCGTCTTCTCTCCGAGTTTATGGAATTTCTTTTGATTTCGTAGAATCGGTAGTTTTATAGTTTCATGTTATGGGAGTAAGGTAATCCATTTCAAGATAATCGTACCCATGTGTTCTAGAAGATGTTGCTTCTCTTTACCAACTAAATTCCAGCTCTACCATTTTAATAGAATTAGATCTCGACCAAATCCCATATCTACCGTTTTCAAGGAGTCATATCTCATCCTCCGTCTCTTTTCTCGCTTTGAACCTCTTATGGTCATTCATGAAAGATCGATTTTGCCTTTGTGGATATGGTTCTTCGTATTTGCCTCGGCGACTCGATCCTTTTCCGTATGATTTTCTTCTTCAAGCTTGTCTTCGAAAAATTGATCTTATCGATTTGGGTTTTACATCCCGATTTACTCGTTGTCCCACTGGTCTAATCAATTGTTTATTACACAAAACACATCTTTTATTAACAATTCTTTGTTACTCCTCAGTTAACGTCTGACAGGCATTCCCGAATCCGGGCCGAACTTTTGGGAAAATTTTTTTTACCCGTCTTTCCGGGCCGAGCCCAGAATCCATGCCTGAGATATTGTTCGTACCCGTCCGAGCCAGGTTTCGGGCCGAACAAACGGGTCCCGTTTTAATTTTTGAACAAAAAAAAATTATACATATTAAATATAAAATATATAAAATTATAACACATAAATCAAAGTATCCTAATCGTAGTACGTACAACTTTTCAAAAAATTCACAAAGCCATATGAAGATTATAAGCAAAACCAAAAAAGGAAAACTAAAAAAAAGAAAAGAAAAGGAGGAGCAATAAATTACAAAAAAATAAATGTAATAATGTAGATAAAAATGAGGTGGAAAAACATTCGTGAGTAGGTGATAATACCTATGGTACATTTCACCGTAATAAATGTACTTTTATTTTTTAATTTTATAAATGAAAGTAGTTCGAAAATAATAGACGGTGTGATGACACGCCGTCTAGCGGATTAAAAAGTCGAAAAAGTTCGGCTGACGGACTAATCGTCATGAAAAAACCCAGTAAAAGAAACACACGAAAATACATCAAGAAATGCACTTTGTTTTGTTTGAAGATAGTAGACCTTTTCAACACCAAAACAGAACAAAAAAGAAAGAAAAGGAAAACTCCTAAAGCGATGGCGGGAATAACTCCTAAAGCGATAAACACGGTGTTCTTGAACTTTATTTTATATTTCGATCGAATTTAAAGACAGACAATCTACTAGTTAATTTTATCTTCACGGCTTTAAGGCGAAAATAACTCCTAAATTGATGAGCGTGGTGTTCTTAAATAAGATTGCTAAAAAGATGAAACTTTGTCAAGTTAAGAGATCAATAGAAAATTATAGATCTAGTTAAAGATCGAATACAAAGGACAATTAATTGGGCTTTTGCCTGTATGTTGCATCTCATGATTTGGAATCAAAGATCCAAATCTAATATTCAAGATAAGTTAATAACATATTTTTTAGTAAATATATCAAGTTTAGTTAACTTTATAAATATTCTTTTATTTTTCAAAATTGAGAAAATGTTATTGTTTGTGAAACCCACCATTTTAACATAAAATTGAATGGAATTTGATGAGTGGTGGTTAGTTGTTAACGGAATAGAATAATAGGCGGTTAAATGGAAAAAATCTCGGTCTAGATCTTGACCGAGATGGGTCAATGTCGGGGCCGAGATTTCGACTTCGTACTTCACCGTCATGGGGATCTCGGTCTGGTCACCCGAGATCAAGGCCGAGATAGGGGCCGAGATTTTAAACAATAGCTCTCAACCTCGACCGAGATACATGGATCTCGGCCGAGATATAATTCATCTCGGTCACTTCGTCTCGTTTGCTCCAAATTCATCGTCTTCTCCTTTCCTATGCTCGTATGACAGCTCATAAGCATCCACTCTGAGGCTTGATCCTCAAATGCATCGTTTTAGCTCAAAAACGCGCCAAAATACCTACAAAGACAACAAAAGCGTGTGTAGACATCTATACTTGCAAAGTAACACTAAACAAGCATAAATGACACAAAATAAGGCTAAAACATGCATGCAGAAAGGGAAAAACTACCTAAATGTTCTACTAAACTAGGTCGATAAATCATGTTATCAATAATCCAAGCCATAAGTAAATCTATATCCATCTTAGAATCACCATGATTCTAGTCAACGATCAACATAACAAAATCTGGAAATAAAATGGAAGAAAACAAGATATTCATGGTATTTAGATGCAAGGAAAAGAGGGAAACAAACTCAATATATTAATCTTCAAACATCTAACCAAACACGAAATACAAACAACTCCCAAGTTCACTTCACTCAAAATCCCAAAAAAACAGTGTTTTTGTGTCCTAAAAATCAGCTAGAAGAACCATGAAGAAAAGGAAGAATGAGAGCTCGATGGAGAAGATAAGGTCAAATCTAGAGGTGGCCAACACCAACCAACCCCTTAGCACAAGGCTTGCAAGTCCTCTCTTATACACAAAGTCAGAAAAACAAGGGTTGAAAATCTGAAAAGTGAGCTGACAAGCTGTAGAGAGAAAATCTCGACCTGATGTCTAAAAACCTCACCCGAGATTTGGGGTGTCGAGGCCGAGATTTCAGTTTTTTCCACGCCTTCCTTCAGCTGCTTGAAATCTCGGGTGGTTGGCTCCAAATATCGGCCCGAGGTTGGGGCCGAGATTGTTCTCGACATTTGCAATCTTGTCTTCAATTAATTTAATTCTCAAATGTCGGCCGAGATCACTCCAAGATCACACGAGATTTCTCACAAATCCCTTGTTTGCCCTTAGATTGATGTCTTGTTTTTTCCTCCTAACATGTGGGCTTCTTCTTGGGTCCCATAGCACACTCCACTTCAAGGCTTGATCCTCAAATGCATTGTTTAGGTCCGAAATGCGTCATTTCACCTACAAAATCCACCAAAGAGTGTGTAGACATCTATACTTGCAAAGTAAACCAAAACAAGTCTAAATGACACAAACTAAGGCTTATTCAGGTTAAAGGAAAAGTGAAATCTATCTAAATGCATGCCTAAACTATGACAATAAACCATGTTATCACTTATTTCCCACCACAAAAACCAATTATTCTTCAATTCTAAGAAAAATATTGTTGTCCTCTTTGGCCCAATTTTCATCCCAATTAGATAGTCCATTAGCCCACAAAAATATGGATTAACTTAACAATTCCTCCCTTAATTCATATTTCCGAGTATCTCCATAGTATATGAAAATCTCACCTTTGTTTGCTTCTTCGTTCCGGTGCCACCGCCTCTTTCTCGTACCGCTCGTCCATCTAAGAAGCAAATATTTTTCTCATCCTTGCGGCCTCACATCACCAAGAGTCTCCCCGTGAACACCTTGCACATTCTCTTCATGACGAAAAACTTATACCCCTCCATCGTCATCGCACCCAACGAGATGGAGTTTACGTTCGCCGATGGCACATACCTCACATTGTGTAAAGTATGGCTTGTATCATTGTGAAGCCTCATCCTCACACTTCTGGTACCTTCAACTTCTCACCACTTACTGAGTTGAAGTGACCGTACTCTCCACCAATCTTCAAGGTTTCAAACATTTCTTGGTATCGACATACATGCATCGAGGCGGCACTATCCATCATCCACTCGGACTCGGCGGTCTTCTCATCCGTCGCCAAGTAAACTTCGTCATAATAAACTTCACCGTTACTTCACTAACCACTTTTGTATGGGAGTCTCCTCTCTTCTTTTCCGATTACATCTCTATGAACTTCTTTAAGTCCTCTCTAATCTGAGAACAATGGGCTTGCATGTGACCCTTCTCCCCATAGTATAAGCACTCAACCTCACTCAAATCTTGTCGCGTGCTTGGTCTTTGTCTTGGGTCATCATGCCTCCTCCATTGACTTCTCCCTCGTTTTCCCACCCCTGCAACTAGTATGCGATCATCTCCTTTGTCAGTAACATCATTCTTTATCATCCTCTCACTCTCCCGCAAAGCAGCGGTCACCTCATCTAGTGTGATCTGACTTCCTTCCTACAAGTAACGTCTTCACCAAGGACTTGTAGGACTTCGGCAATGATGCTAGCAACAACAATGCTTATCCAATCTTATCATTTGCATTTAATAATTGACATACTAGTTGATTAAATGAGTTAATATGGTTGTGAAGATTATATCCTTCCTCCCTCTTGAGCAAGTAAAGTTCCATCTTCTAGCGCAAATGGTTGGTCAACGACTTCGGCGTGTAGATGCTCTTGAGCTTCTCCCACAACGCCTTCGGTGTGGTCTCCTTCAACACACCGTACTTAGTCTCGGGAGCAAACGCCAACCGAATTTTACTCACCACCTTTCTCTGAATGCTTATCCACTTCTCCTCGCTCATCGATCCAGGCTTCTCTTCCCCCAAAGTTTGGTCAAGACCCTGTTGAACCAAGAAGTCTTGAATTGTACTATACCACAAAGTGAAGTTGATCTTCCCATCGATGAGTGGAATCTTAAACGCCTTGAGCGCCTCGGCCGCCATCACGCCAATCACGAGATTCTGTAAGCAACAAGCTTTACCCAATCACTATTATCGAAATCTCGGCTTTGATACTAGTTGTTGGGGAAATCCGTGTTCCCGACTTACACGGATCAAGTATACTGTATATATAATGGGTAATTGTTGTTGTGCACTTACACTTGTAATTACAACCTCACTTGTGTATAGCCTATTTTGATCGAACTCTATGATACATGCAAACACCACTACCGACTTATGCACTTTCCTAGGAAGATATTAACTAAGATAAGTCTAGACTAAGTAATTGTTGTTGCACACTTACACTTGTAATTACAACCTCACTTGTGTATAGCCTATTTTGATCGAACTCTTTTTTTTATAGATACTATAGGATAAGAAATTAGGGAAAATTATCTCCTCGAGATTCTCTTCCCTAGAGCATCCTTGCGGATGAGCTCGTCGACCAGGACAGTGGACGAACACGAAGGGTGAAGGCAATCATGTCCCAACACAACAAGCCTGTCAGCAACACCATTAACTTCTCTAAAAACGTGTGTGATCTTCACCTGGCAAAACCTCAACAAAATAGAAGAAATATCAGACAGGATGAGATCCAGTTCCCAAGGAGGTTTCCAGGTCCGATTAACAGAGTTAATAACTAGGAGACAATCTCCTTCTATCTCAATGTTTCTAATCCCGAGATCATAAGCTCTGACAAGGCCTTCTCTTAGCGCACATGCTTCGGCATGTTGGGCTGATATGTTTCTACATCTCCCATAACCAAGAGAAACTGTCAAAGCATTATGGTCTCTAAGTATGAATCCATAGGCCACACTGCCCGATTCTTTTTTAGACCCATCAAAGTTTAATTTGATGGCATCTTTTTCTTTTTTAGACCCATCAAAGTTTAATTTGATCGAACTCTTTGCTTATATTACAACATAGCATTACTATATATATATACACGTGTAAATGTCCGTTAATACATGCAAACACCACTACCGACTTATGCACTTTCCTAGGAAGATATTAACTAAGGTAATCTACTATATAATACTAAAACAGAAGTAGATTTTGCCACATGTTATCACCACATTATGCCACCTAGAATTTTGCCACATGTCATCACTACATTAAGCCACCTAGGATTTTGCCACATGTCACCACCATATTAAGCCACATCGAATTTTGCATATATCTTATTTATATTAAGTCAACTGTTTCCATATTTATTTTATTTAGTTTCTTAGTTAAGAGAATGACATGAGATATGAAATATACAAAAAAGATTATGACATAAACAAAATTAAATTTCTATATTTGACAAATACTACTATTTGTGTGTTAGAAGAATAAATTATATAGATTTTTTTAATTTAAGTTATTTTAAACCAATTTATATGATTGGTCATTTACTTTTTATATTTCAAATAATTAGATGTTTTAAATATTATTAAAAATAGTTTGATATTTGTTAACTAACCTTTTTGTTTATTTATTTATTTATTATAATAATTAATTTATTTCATGTAACACCCCAAATCCGCGGGACTCGGGGCGCTACGGGCGAGACCGCACAATGGGTCCCGACCCTTATCCTGACAACAATTTTACTGGACCTTTCAACAATAGCACAGAATAAAGGCGGAAAACTGAAATACGTTTTTAATGTATGCGGGACGAAAAGTAAAGTACAATTTGGAAACTCAGCCGAGTCCTCAAAACAACATAATACGGTACCAAAAAAAATCTAACATATGACACAAACCATAAAGATAACATAAAACCATGACTAAAACCCATCCCCGTCCTAAGATGTACGGAGACCCCGGCTGTCCACTCCTCCGCCTTACTCGGCGGCGTCCCTATCCTGCAAGTCAACTACATAACCGGTTTAAAACCGTTAGCTAGCATTCCAAGCATTAAAATAATGGGAAAGGCACAAACACACATAAGAATCACAAAACATAAATCACGCAAGTCCGGTTTATTATCTTTTTATTATTAAGTCATATCCCGATCTACTTCAACTTCGGTTGTGACACGAGACCCCAATGGTCTCGCCCCGGTCTCTATTTCCGGCAAGGCATGATAAAAAAATTTATATCATGATAAAAAAATTTAAAAACGTGCAAAGCATGGGATTTACACTATACTACTGTTAAAGTCAACACATCTTTTGTCACGTGTCACTTCCTCATTATTTTTTTTGTCACATGTCATTTTTTAGAATTTAGAATTTTCGATAAATTAATATAGACGTAAATATATTATTTCCTTATATATACTTATCACAATCTTCAACAATACGTCTAAGATTCCCAAAAAAAAAAATTTTGTAAGATATTCTTATTCATAATTTTTGGAAATTTTGTTTACTATTATTTATAAGATTGTTAGATAATTTATTATTCTAACTTTAACATATGAATATATAGTTCTCATATTAATTAGAAAATAATCACTAAATCATCAAATGTATTATAAGTGTATTTTTTTCAATATAATTTTACAAACTACCTAAGATTATTTATTAGTTGATTTTTTTTTTATGTACTATATTTTAAATTTATATTTTAATCAAAATTTATTTTTAATTTAAAAAAAAAATTATTTTACTTTATCATCTTCATAAATGGTCTAATAACATTAATTTAATTTTACACTTTTATATTGTATAAGTGACACAAAATTATAATATGTAATATTGTCTAAATTAGTCTTTTTTATTATTTATTCAAAATTATAGTTTGTTTAATTTTAAAGTTTTAACTTCTCTTTGAGTTAATTAATTAAGATTGTATAATACATCGATTTTTTAAATTAAAAAAATTATTTACTCATTAAAATTTAAAATTATACATGTACCTTGACTAGGGAATTACACTAGTTTCTACTGATTACTAGGCTTTTTCCCCACCACAAAAACAATTCTTCTTCAATTCTCTAAAAAAATTCTTTTTGTCATCTTTGGCCCAATTTTCAGCCCAATTAGATAATCCATTAGCGCACAAAAAATACCAGATATTGAATCTCGAGAGACAACGAAGAGGAACGATAAAGATCAACTTGTGAGTTGTGAATTGTGATGTATTTGGAGAATGGAAGGAAGAGATTGCCGCAGATCTACAACTAAATATGGTGAGATTGAATCTGTCAATAGAATAAGCAAATCTCTTAAATTGATTTCTTACAAATAGCCTTAACAAGCCCACCATATGGAAAGGCTTGCCTTTGATTCATAGACTACATACAATCTTGCAACTCATGAATAGAGTTTTGATCATCAAGAGCATTTGTATCACATTCCGATCTACAATCAGTTTGCAACACTGTCAACCACGAGTCCACCTGCAATAACACAAGCAAAGAGTGCTATCAATATAGTTTTGTTCATCAGGCTAAGTGATGTGTTCATACCTGTATCTTAGAAACGCTACAACACTCCATCCGCAATCCATATTGTGTCGAGATGTAAAAGCAATGTCGTGTATCTTCACCTTCTCGCTCAATATCAGGAAGTGACCTTACTTCAATGATATCATTAAGGAGTGTTGTATCTTGCGGACTCAAATCTGTATACACATTTCTCATTTCATCAAACAGATCAACTTGCCAAAGATATAGAACAACAAAGCACAGAGAATCATTTATATACCAGTAGACGACAGAAAGAAGAAGAGACATTGGCCTTGTAGTACAACAAAGCGTGGAATCCAATCATCAACTTCACAATCATCAATCATAGGCGGTTCTCCTGGCATTGCAGTCCATCTCTGAGAAACAAAAATCATGTGAGTTTATAGAATATGCAGAGGCTCGGTAAATATAATGACTAAAATGGTTCGTACAGTACGGATATGTAAGTAGCCTGATAGACGAGCGCTTTGCAAAACATGATCGAGATGTTCTAACCTGTAAATCATTACAAAAAATAAAGATGAATTTTTAATCAACTGAGATTTGAGGATGATATGAAAGTGGCTGCAAATTACTTACTGAGCTTTCAAATAAGCTTCCTTTTCTTCCAAGTCAGCAAGTTCAGATCGAAGAGATTCCAATTCTACAGAAGAAATCTCAACTGTTTCCTCACCATCTGCACCAGTGAACGGGAGCCGCCGTAGATTAAATAACCTCAACATGAATCTGGATCTTCTCGATTTCCTCTGAGCAGACAAATAACTACAACCTAAGCTAAATTAGACATCAAATGATTAAAGAACAAGAATTCGTATTATTGATATATTTTGTTTGGTATAAAACAAAAAGGTACCTGGAAGATCCTTTTGTACTCGGTTGTAATCTAGAATCACACTGAGGAGTACATACACCGGAAGTTGAGGTAATTGAGTCTTCCAATTGTTGAGAATCCACAACTGAGGTTGACTTGAATGAATCTCCAGGTAGATGAGGATCCACAGCAGGTGTAGAAGGATCAAAATAATCAGGTATAATCTCTATTTTCCCAAGACCATCACCCATCAAGTAATTTCTCTTTTCAAGTAAATCTAATGACATAGAAAAAAACAATCAGCAGAAATCAGATAGGATGCCACAAACTAGAAGAAAATAAGAAACATTGCAACAATGTCAATGAATGAAGACCCATTTATGAAAACAAAATCTAAAAGTGAAATCAATTATGATCTTCAACAAATTTGTTTTCTTGCACTTGATTTCACTTAATAAATTGCAACAATACCAAATGAAGATGGATTCTGCTCCCCTGAATCAACTGTTTTAATTGGATAAGCTTCAGCTAGCATTTAATCTTATCAAGCTAGATTGTTTAAACGGTAACTAATCCTCCATCCCATACGAATGAGCAACTGAGGTTGAACTTGTCGCGCTCTAAGCTTGAAGTTACATTTATGTTCAAGAGAAGTACTCCTAAAAAGAAGCATGATATCCACTATTACACTTTTTTTTTTGGTTAAATATCCACTATTACACTGAATCAGCTGATTAACACAGGAAACTTATCAGAAAAATACAGGAACCAAATCCAATCATCTCAATTTCTGCCTTTGTCGGCCTATCTGGAATCTGCTCAAAAGGCAAGGATTCCAAGCAGAAGAGATACAAAGAGCTCGATTTCATAGCCGATTGAGCTGTACTTTAAATAAAAACTGCTATTTTTATAGGGAGATCTCAAAGACAGAAAAGGGAGTCGAGCGATCAAATACGAGCAAGCAGAAGAATAGCTAATGGTAACAAAAGACCTAACAGTAGATTTGATTCGATCCATTAAGCAAACAATCAAAACCCTAAAAAACATATCCCTGAATACATCCACACTTCACCCATTAACTCAAAATCAAGATCAATAAAACTCGCTGAAATTTTCTGTAAATTTGCCAAAAAAATTCTACTAAAAACGAAAAGCACTAATTTCTTTGAAGAACGTACTGTAAGAGAAACTACTAGAAGAACTGGGAGAAAGAAAGATCAAATCTTTCGAAGATGGTAAGGATTACCATATAAAACTCAATTAATTTTCGTACCTTGAGTGGACTTTCAAGTGGGGGAAAGACGGTGGTATGGCGGCGTCGGGGAAAGAGACTTGGAACCGAACCGAGAGCGTTGTAAAATGGTGTGTTGGGTTGGTGGAAGCACAATTTTGTCGCAGAGTTGTCTTTCTTTTACCATTTTACCCCTATTGATATGCACCAATAATTACTAGTTTTAACTTTAAACTGGAGAATTAAAGATTCTCTTAAAATTTGTGCCCCTCACTCATCATGACGGACACTAACACAGCCTAAGCTATCCAGAGGATAAGATACAACCCAATTAAATGAGGGGGTGAGGGGCGTACGGTAGATGCACCGTTGCTGCGTTTTGTTTTTTAGATCATTGTAAAAACTAAAAGCTTGTCTAAAAATAAAATAATTTACATTGGGTAACTAACACATGAAATATTATGTTTTATTACAAATTTTTAAGGATATGGCAACAAATTTTCCATGACACAATGAAGTGTTTCTTTAGGCCGTTGATATTTTTCAATTTTAGTGCATACCGGAGGTGGTGTAAAAACATATGGTGATGCTTATAAGTCAATCTTTCTCAAAGTTTTATTTGTGTATTAAGAGTCTTTTTTTTCTTTCTTTCTAAAGGTCCCTTCGTTTCCTTCTTCAAAGGTGTATATTAGATTTGTATAAGTGGTTGTAACTTGGTCAGGACACCCACATAATTATCAATTCCACATCAGTTAAATGAGTATTTATGAATAAGCGTGTTCGGACAGAAGCATATTCAAGATGGATGAGTCTTATCAGAGCTAGCCTTGGTTACGAGTATGCTTGTCCTAATAGGCAGTCGCTTGGCTCGGTGGATGGTATTTGGTGCAAAAAGATATGGGAACTAACACGTCTTAAAGCTCATGATGAATTATCTTCTTACAAGCCGTATTTCTTTACTCATAATCAAAACACGTTACTTTTCTTCATTTCAACCCTTTATACTTTGTAAACTTGATTTCTTCTTCTCTTTTTGCTAGATCTAAGTGGTGCACAATCGTATTTCTTGATTTGACTTTATTCTTTTTCACTTTATGCGCTTACATCACACACGAATATTTATATATTGATGATCTTTACTACACGCAACCCCCTCCGCTCTTCATTTGTAAGGAATTTTCTTTTTGTCTTGAGAACGTCTTGGTATGTTTATGGTTAATGATCATTGCATGTTAGTTGAGTTTTAGCATCATTATATATATATATATATATATATATATATATATATATATATATCACTTAAACACAAGTGACAAATTTATACACATTCCCCTGAACGATCATGAAACATATGAGATTTGAGTTTATTTTATACAATTATTTGTGTTATGATGATGGAGTTTCAAGTGCTTGATCTTATAGCATCTAAGACATGTATTTGTATCCAATTGAGAGATATCAAACATATCTTACTTGAGGACAAGTAAGGTTCATTTATCATCATCAATTTATTTCATTCTCTACTTCTTTTTGGCTAAATGACAAATCGATCGGTCTATCTTCTTCATGTTAGTGTTATGGAGAGCTACCAGTTGGGTTATGTAATTGCAAGCATTAGATGCATTTGTAGAGTATAAATAATATGTGTGTAGCGTAATAGCCTCATGCATACTAATGATCTCCCTACGATCAAAGAAGTAAAGGTCAAAATGAAAGTGACTATGGTATGAGAGAGAAGTGAAGAACATCAAAAAACGTGTAGAAGTGCTTGATCATGCTACATATTGCTCACCCTCCCCTCCTTTTTTTTTTGATAATGGTAAATTCGGAGACCACCCGGTTCGATTGGCTTAGCCGCTCTACGTCCGGATCGGGTAGAAAGTCGTGGCCCATTGTTGGGGGATACCCTCCCAATATCAATTTTTCCATACATGCCGCCAGGAGGATTCGAACTCGAATCTCCAAGCTAAACACTTAAGGAGCCTAGCACCACATCCCACTATACCAACTGAGTATTGGTTCCCCTCCTTCCTTCTACAAGTGACCACAAAATGATCTCCTTTTAAAGCAATAAAGTCATGGCAAAAATTACAGACTAGGCCCAACACTTTTGGCCCAAAGGTCACTCGACCGGCCCGCTCGACTTGCTTGGTTCGACGTCTATTATTCTTTCCATTATCCTTTTTTGGACTGGACTTATGGCCCGTCTAGTTGGACGTTTTATCTTTTAGATTTGAACTTATCTTGTTAAAAGATAAGATTGCGGTACATCTAGGCATTTCATTCGTTAGGATAGATATCTACTTTTTTTCACAAGTTTTTGCCGTCGTTTACCTATAGAGATCGCTCGACTGGCTTCGTTTTGATCATTAATAAAGCTTTAGAGTTTGTTTCAGGTATGTCTGGCTAATTATATCTTTTCTAGGATCTTGTGAGTCCGACTGCATTGATCTATAATGTTGGATTGATTATATATATTGAATGTTTATCTATATGAGTTATAGTAGTATTTTGAATCCTCATTTTCTATATGTTCTTCAACCTAACATTGCAGCCCATATTGAGTATGTTGATATCATATGAGGTTTAAGGCCCATCTCATATTGGGTCTTTGAGAAGCTTATGATATGCACCCAATAAGAAAACTCCTTACATCTTCTTCATGATTTCGATTTGCATTTCCGTCTTCCCCTTCATACCCCTCTGAGTGAGCACAAATGCTGAGGATAGTGTCCGATGGCGTTCAAAGAAATTTGTCCCTCCGTTTCAAATCTCTTATTCTATATTCAACGAAGAGCACATCTCCAGAGCAGCCTGCACATTTTATGGTGGATTATTTGGTGGATTCGCTAGGTTTTTCACGTGAACAAGCAGCCGCTGCTTCAAAGAAGGTCAGTTGCTTGAAATCCCCTGCTAAACCTGATTCCGTCATTAATTTCTTCAAACAAATCGGTTTTAGCCAATCTCAGATCAAATTTATCGCTTTCCACCACACCGATGTGCTCGCTATATGCAACGTTGATAAAACCCTAGCTCCTAAAATTAGGACTTTTCTGGACCTTGGCTTCTCCAATTCTGACCTTGGTACTGTGCTTGCGTCAAATCCTTCGATTTTTAGAAGGAGATTAGATGCTCACATCAAACCTTTGATTGAAACTCTTAGATCGATTCTAGGTACCGATGAGAATGTTGTCCGAGCAATAAAGCGTTCGTTCCGGTTGCTTTCGAGTAATGTTCCCAATAGAATACATGTCAACGTAGCGCTGCTCAAAAGTTATGGTCTCTCAGATGAGAGAATTAGAAAGCTTGTTATGAGTAATCCCAGGAACTTGGTCTACCGTCCTGCAGTGCTTGAGGAGAGTATGAGGGCTGTTGAGGAAGATTTCGGAATTTCTCGTCAATCAGGTATGTTTATACACGGAATCGATGCTATTTCGTCCATCTCTAAGCATCACATTGAGGCTAAGTTCCGTGTCTTGAAAAGCTATGGATGGACACAGGTGGATATAATGACACTGGTAAGAAATTTGCCCCAATGCTTGAAGGTGTCTGAGGCGAAGATCAAACGTGGACTGGATTATTATATGAAGGAGCTTGGTTACAAGCCTGATTACATCTCTTCTAACCCTAAGCTGTTAATGTATGGGATGAAGGGCCGAGTTTTGCCTAGAAAGGCCCTTTGGGAAGCGCTGATGGAGAAAAAGCTTCTTAAGACTAAGCTTAGTTTTTGTTCAGTCCTGAACATCACTGATAAGGATTTCTTGAACAAGTTTGTCATTCCTTTCAAGGACGAGTTGCCAGAACTCTGCGAGGTTTTCATCAAGAAGAGGAGTTTATGCTCTTCTGAAGAGCCTTGTTGAGTAGACGGGCCATCTGTCTTTTTTGTTGGTATACATCTCTGTACTTATACCTTTCTTTCTTCAGGTAATGACCTAGCTCAGGTCTCACATTGAGTTCTGATGGTTACTTTCCAACAAAAAAAATGTAGACTGTGAAACTATGGTACTATTGGACATGATTATTTTGTTGTTAAGATCATAGTGTTCATGCTTCTAATAACAAAGGCAAGAGATTTTACTTTGCAGTTTGCTTGAATTTGTCTGAGATGATTATCTGTATAATTAAAATGAATCTATCTTGTATACTCTATTTGTTAAAATTCACTACATTAACCAAGGAGATAACCAAATCCCACCCAAATTTGATATCCACGATGCATGTACACACTTGAAAGTAATAAAAAAATTTGGGTAAATTACTTAATTGGTCCCTAAACTTTGATACGTTTTTCTTATTAATCCTTAAAGTTAAAACTTCGCGTACTAAGCTTTGAAACATTTTTCTTACTAGTTTAAACTTCTCTTACTAAGTTCCTAACTAATGAATGTTTTGCGTTCATGGTCCTTCCGTCACTCCAAATCGGTGTGACAGATGACATGTAAAAAATCATTAAATGATTTGACATTATTTATATTTTTTTAATAAAAATACACATTTATATTGACTAACATAAGAGGATAAAAATAAATTATGGTTTAAGTTAATAATCTATTGCAGTTGTATGTTTGATGTTAATCATTACAAATCAAGGGTTAAGATATCAATCTTCTTTTATTTGATGTTAATAACTTATAAGAAATTTATAATTTTCTTATAAATTTATAACGATCTACATCTAATTACACTAGTCTACAAGATTTAACCAAAAAAAAAACACTAGTCTACAAGGAAAAAAACAAAATAAAGCTTAATCACCAAATAGTAGTAGATATAGTCTACAAGAAAAAGTAAATAAAAGCTTAATCATCAAATAACACTAGATTGATGTCTTAAATCCTAATTTGTAACGATTAACATCAAACATTCAATCGCAATCGCCAGTAGTTATTAACTTAAATATTTTTTTTATCCTCTTAAACCTTGATGTTAATCAATATAAATGTTTTTTTATTAAAAAAGAAATATAAATAATGTCAAATCATTAAATTGTTTTTTATATGGCACATGCAACGTTGATTTGGAGTGACAGAAGGGCCATGAACGCAAAACATTTATTAGTTTAGGGACTTAGTAATAGAAGTTTAAACTTAATGGGAAAAAAAACATTTCAAAGTTTAGGAACTTAGTAGACGAAGTTTAAACTTTAAGGATTAGTAAAATAATTTTTACTACTTAAACACAAACCTCCGAAGACATTATCCCCGAAAATCTAGAGAAAATAATTATTATTAAATTCCACCCAAAATAAATTAAAAATTGAATTCACTTTAATTAATTTTAGTTTTACAATATAAATGAATTTATAAGTATTGAAAATACACATGGTACAATAAATGCTGTTTAGTTTTCCTAAGATAAATAAATTTTAGATCTCATTGAAATATTTATGATTATTACAAATGAACTATCATTTAATAAAAAGGCAGAATCTTCTTGCTACTGTTGTGTGTCTATGGACACACATTAGAAATACCGATCATCCTATAATTCTATATATCTATTAAAGTAGAAGCAAATTTAGCTACGTGTCAGATTTAACGCAACCTCCGAAATATTTTTTAAAAAGTGATATTTAAATTCAATTATTATCAAAAGAAATTAATCTAAAAACATCTAAAATATATTTATATATAAACTTCCGTTTTAAAAAATAAATGTAAATAAACCTACGGTTTAAAAATAAAATATTAAAAATTCAATAAACAAACAGATTTTTCCCTAACAAAAATATCATTAACATATCTACGTTATTAGAAAATTGCATCGGAAGTTATATATTACAAGAATTTATGATTATATATATTCGAACGTCCATTTTTAAAAAAAATTTGATATTCGGATATATATTTAATAGTTGATCAACAAAACAGTTATTCAAAAATTATTTATATATTTCAAATTGACGGTAGTCGGTAGCCAATGTTCATGATAAATAATTTTTATATTAAATTATATAGAAATAAAATTTTCTAATGAACTAAGATATGAACCGTATAACGGTTTCAATCAACCAAATATTGCAATGTGAGCTGAATTCAAGCAATATAATATTTTAAAAAAATATTGAAGATATTTAAGTAACTAACCAACCAAATATTGCGATGTGAGCTGAATTCATGCAATATAATAGTATAAAAAAATTATATTGAAGAGATTTAAGTAACTAAATAGAAGAAACGTATAACAAACATATCAATCAAATATCAAATATAAGAATTGCACGAGAATATTAACCGAAACCTAATGAAAATATTAATCACATATGTACAACATTAGAAGATTGCATCGGAAGTTAAATTGTACGAGAATTTACGATACTTGAAAAAATTATTTTTGTTAATATTTTCTAAAATTATAACATTAAAAAAATGTAAATAAAATTTGTTTTTTGTTATTAAAATTCTTAAAATTTATTCTACTATCTTATTACACATTTGCATATATATAAAAATTATTTTTTATTAGTAATATATAAAAAAAATACCCGTACAAGGCACGGATAATACACTAGTAGACTGGTGTTTAAGAAAATAATATATCTTATTTTGGATTGAACAATCTTTTCCCGATTTTCTTCTACCATCAATCCGTAGTGGATTGGTGGAAGCAAGCAAACCCATTTGATCGAATTTTTTAAATTTTTTTATTTTTATTAGGAAAATAAAATCACAATAACCCCTCCTTACCTAGATCTATAAATCATATATCCCTCGCTAACCGAATAATTTATATATTTGGGATGACTATAATATACTTATTTTACAGACAAAAGAAATAAACATACCTTTTAAAGTTGGAATTGAGATGCCGAGTCTCCCAAATATCTTTACAAACACAAAATTAACCTGAAAAAAAGATCATTTTTACCAATCCGATTTCTAGTGAAAAAAACGCGTTCAACAAATGTTTCCAATAACACATCTATCACGGTATCACCATTGAATATTACAATTTAGTAAGATGTTTGTTGATATCCCATCACAATATATCTCTAACTCTCTATTGGTAAAAAATCTTATAGATTCTAGTCAAACAACTTAAAAATAATTACAAACTTTTTTTGCGTATAACATTAAAAAAAAAATCCAAATTAGTTTTTTTTAACTTAAAGTTAGACATTGATTCACATACAAAATAGAATTAGGAGTATTACCAAAAAAATAGAACTATGAGTATACTAACGATTGAGTTGATGGGGTGATACCAACGGATTAGTTCGTCGCATTTACCAACAAATTAGATTGTCAGAGTGTTACCGACAGGTGTGGTTGTCGGAGTATTTCCAACGGATTGACCTATTGGTGTTATATCCACCTTCTGCCATTGTCCATCCGTAGCTAAGTTTTTGTAGTCACGCTTGCCTTCTTCCGTCCCCATTTTCTTTGCTAAAGAGCAACACTGTACTTTCGTGGTTGTGGAATCCATGACTACATGAATTTTTTTTGTTTGTAGGGGCATAATGTATTTTGAACAAAAATAAACTCAAAAGATAAACTACAAACAAACAACCTTATATGATTTATAGACATTGAAAAATAAACCAGAAAATAAACTATAAACCCGTATAAACTCATTTTATTTATAAACTCGAACAATCAATCTGTAAATAAACAGACCCTAACTTACCAAATATTTACATGGAATAACTCCATCAAACTAACATTGCAGCCCATATTGAGTGTGTAGATATGATATGAGGTTTAAGGCCCATCTCATATTGGGTATTTGCGAAGCCCATATATGATATGCACCCAATAAGAAAACTCCTTACATCTTCTTCAAAATTTCGTTTTGCATTTCCGTCTTCCCCTTCATACCCCTCTGAGTGAGCACAAATGCTGAGGATAGTGTCCGATGGCGTTCAAAGAAATTTGTCCCTCCGTTTCAAATCTGTTATTTTATATTCAACGAAGAGCACATCTCCAGAGCAGCCTGCACATTTTATGGTGGATTATTTGGTGGATTCGCTAGGTTTTTCACGTGAACAAGCAGCCGCTGCTTCGAAGAAGGTCAGTTGCTTGAAATCCCCTGCTAAACCTGATTCCGTCATTAATTTCTTCAAACAAATCGGTTTTAGCCAATCTCAGATCCAATTTATCGCTTTCCACAACACCGATGTGCTCGCTATATGCAATGTTGATAAAACCCTAGCTCCTAAAATTAGGACTTTTCTGGACCTTGGCTTCTCCAATTCCGACCTCGGTACTGTGCTTGCGTCAAATCGTTCGATTCTTAGAAGGAGATTAGACGCTCACATCAAACCTTTGATTGAAACTCTTAGATCGATTTTAGGTACCGATGAGAATGTTGTCAGAGCAATGAAGCGTTCGTTCCGGTTGCTTTCGAGTAATGTTCCCAATAGAATACTTGTCAACGTAGCGCTGCTCAAAAGTTATGGTCTCTCGGATGAGAGAATTAGAAAGCTTGTTATGAGTAATCCCAGGAACTTGGTCTACCGTCCTGCAGTGCTTGAGGAGAGTATGAGGGCTGTTGAGGAAGATTTCGGAATTTCTCGTCAATCAGGTATGTTTATACACGGAATCGATGCTATGTCGTCCATCTCTAAGCTTCACATTGAGGCTAAGTTCCGTGTCTTGAAAAGCTATGGATGGACACAGGTGGATATAATGACACTGGTAAGAAATTTGCCCCATTGCTTGAAGGTGTCTGAGGCGAAGATCAAACGTGGACTGGATTATTATATGAAGGAGCTTGGTTACAAGCCTGATTACATCTCTTCTAACCCTAAGCTGTTAATGTATGGGATGAAGAGCCGAGTCTTGCCTAGAAAGGCTCTCTGGGAAGCTCTGATGGAGAAGAAGCTTCTTAAGACCAAGCTTAGTTTTTGTTCAGTTCTGAGCATAACTGATAAGGATTTCTTGAATAAGTTTGTCATTCCTTTCAAGGACGAGTTGCCAGAACTCTGCGAGGTTTTCATCAAGAAGAGAAGTTTATGTTCTTCTGGAGATCCTTGTTGAGTAGACATGCCCATCTGTCTGTTTTGTTGGTAAACATCTCTGTACTTATACCTCTGTTTCTTCAGGTAATGAGCTAGCTCAGGTCTCACAATGAGTTCTGATGGTTACTTTCCAACAAAAAAAAATGTAGACTGTGAAGTTATGGTACTATTGGACATGATTATTTTGTTGTTAAGATCATAGTCTTCATGCTTCTAATAACAAAGGCAAGAGATTTACTTTGAGGTTTGCTTGACTTTGTCTGAGATGATAATCTGTTTTGGCCTATATATAGTTAATTATATTTGTGTAAGATAATATTGAACGATTGATATAAGAAAAATAAAATTAAAATGCTAAAAAAAACAGAGAAAATGAAGGGGGTGAGGGTTTTTTTTTTTTTATAAAGGAAAGCGGTTCGAAGCACTAGATGACACGCCGTCTAGTGGGTTGAAAGGACGAAAAAGATCGGCAGACGGACTAACCGTCATGAGGAACAAAAGGAGAAAAAGAAACACAAAAAATACATCAAGAAAACCCGACAACAAAGAAGTCAACGAGAGAAAGTAGTATTATCCAGTCCAACGGAAGCGGTGAGCACAAAGTTCGTCCTCGAAGAGAGTACACAAGAAAGAAGCCTGGGGAACAATTGTGGACACCTCAGATTTGGGCTGTAACTAAACCTGCAGGAGTCGATCACAAATTCACGCCCCCTCCTAGACAAACCACTCAAGACGCCACCTAAAACAGAGTCAAACTAAGGAGACGACATTGCAAAACACGAGATCTTGACACATAAAGTGTGTAACTTTGATTGGTAAAAGAAAATAGGTTTATAAGGAAGAATTGTTCATAAAAAATCGGATAAACATTTGATTATAATTGATATTGGTTTTTGACTTATTTGAGTTTCATAGTAGCACATTAGTAAAGGTGGATAATAAAATTTTGGTTTATCAAATGAATTTCTACTTTCTACCCATTCATATTAAATTGGTAAAATAATTTCTTTTCAACCCAAGAATTAAAAAAATTTGTTGTCTATTTAGACTCAATCGAATATCTTTTTTGATATGCAAATGTTTTGATTTTTTTTTATTTGATTTTTTTTTATTATGCAATATTTGCTTTTAGCTTTCCTTTTAGATACGAACAAAATCGAGCAATATTCACCCAATTTTCGTAGATTGAAAGGCGTATTTAGGATCGTGGAAACCCTAACAAACACAGTGCCGTCGGATTGATGAAATTGGATCGACAATACATAGAACCGCCGATCATGTAATTCCCGGAGAAGTAGGGCAAGTGATGCCAAACAGAGACCAAAACAACAAAGCAAAAAATCGATCGAGATTCATGGCAGATCCGGGGGAGATGGGCGCTTGGGGATTAAATTTGAGAAATTTTGAAGCAAAAAAGACAGATAAGTGCTGGTGGCGGCCTGGTGGGCCGAGAGGAGCGGCCGAGGGAGGCCTGGTGGGCCGAGAGGTGATGGGTCGGCCAAAGATGGCCTAGTGGGTCGAGAGGAGCGGACGAGGGAGGACGAGAGGCGCGGCCGAGGGAGGACGAGAGGCGCGGCCGAGGATGGCCGAGAGGCGCGGTCGAGATAGAAGGTTGTTGGGCCGAGGATGGTTGCCGGTAGGCCGAGGATTGTTGCCGGTAGGCCGAGGTGGTGGCCTGCGGCCGGTAGACCGAGACAGAAGGTTGTTG